>JABXWE010002604.1:0-17219 GCA_014611495.1 Limonius californicus | reverse complement strand
ACCTCAAACGTTTTTAAGTGTTCGCTTGAGCAACAGCCTATAGATCTGGCCGTGTCCATCCGTCTGTTCACCTCTAACATACAACTACCCCCACCACACCCCTATTTCAGAAAGTCTAAAAAGAAGTTACGGCATAATCGACAATACAATTTTTTATTTCGCAGCTTTGAAATGAAATACTTAAACAAGAAACAAAATTAAAGAAAGGGAAGTAGTAAAACAGTTTTTGGTAGTTCTTTCACTCGAATCTAGATTTTTTGCTTGATGAGGGTCCTGCTTCTTCCGGTGAAGTGATGGACGTAATAGGTTGTTGTGATAGTGTCACTGGGCAGGCTTCATCTGGAAGCAGTAAATCCAAATCTTCTTGGTCTTCTTCCTCATCATTTATGATACGCGTGGCATTCAAGCATTCGCCATGGCAAGAATAGCAGATGTTCGTACACCGTAGTGCAGCTTTTCTACACCCATACCTGGGTCCACATCCAGTCTTGCATTTACAAAAAGTGAGATTTAGGATTTCGTTAGCTGGTCCTCGGTTGTGACAGGAATGAACCGATTATTTTCCTGCTTCCACCCCCAACTTGCAGGTGATAATTGGTTTCCCATCCAAAATTGTACTTGGTGGTATACGATAGGAATGTTGTTGTTCGGCTCCTTCCGTTGGCGGTAGTGCAGCAATGTACGGTTTGCCATTAGACACTGTTTGAGTGAACAAGTGATACCGATACAAGTTGAGGGATGTCTGTTTAGCAGGTGCTCCGTACAATTTTAACAACATATTTCCTACCTCTGCTACAGCCTCATGAGAAAAGGTTAGACTGTTGAAAACATCAAAAATACCTTGCAACTCTGCAGCATGCTTCCTGAACAAACTGACAGACTTGATTTGACCTTTCCGGTATAACACCGAAGTGGTCTCACCTCCACTAAATAGTTGCTTGAATAAACTTTTCTTCCAACGTTGCCCTGGCTCGGCTTGATTAACAGTACTTGTCGTTCGGGCGGGGTTAAAGCCATATGTAGAACCATGAGATCAACATCTTCACCGATTACTGCAACGTTGGCATTTTCCCCGGATTTTTCTGTAGCAGTTCTAATAATTAATGTATCAACGGCTTCAGGTGCTGCTCTAATATGTATTCCCTGGTTTCTAACTACCACTGAAAGAAAAGAAATAAGCCTTGACTTATTCTTTTCGTTGCTTAGAAAATCCACCTGTTTGACGGTGATCACTGTTTCCACATCAAAATGTATGTCCACCGATTTCTTCGGATTTGTTCCGCTCTCTTAGTATTGCACTCGGTGGAAGAGTAACCATCAGACACCACAGTACAACTTTTGGCCAAGTAATTCTTGAGAAGGTACTTTATGTAGCAGTGGTAAATTGTTGAAATTTTTGAATCTTTGGGCCACAATATCTTGTGCAGCAAGAAGCCACCATCCACAACAATATCGAAGTCGGGGAAGTCAATTTCTACAGTTGCCGCTTCAAACGCATCATACAGGGCTGATTTTTTAGTTTTCCGCATCCCATTTTCGTCAAACAACGATAATGGAAGGGGAACCAACTCATACTTCATGTATGTCTTCGGGTCTTCATCGGTCTGCTTGCTGATGTTTCTCCGTTGGATATCATCAAAGGGCCACACTGACTGACCAAAGGGAACGTGGCATGAGGGAAGGGCGTGACAAAGGAGGGGACGATCGGTCGGTCTATTGTGTTTGTCAAGGTCGGCGAGGGGTCCAACGGCCTTGCCCTCTCCCTTCAATCCTCAAAAACACACATCTTCAGTTCTCGGTTCGATAAATCTACCAAATAATCTATAACTATTACAGATACGAAATAGGGGTGAGGTGGAGGTACTTGTTTGGTGGAGGTGAACAGACGGAAGGACACGGCCACATCTACGGGCTGTCGCTCAAGCGAACGCTTAAAAACGTTCGCGGTTATGGCCTTTGCACGAAAACCAACGCTAATTTGACAGTCGAAAAGGAAGCCCTATCTTCAACGCCAAATAAGTCTATACCTATTACAGCTACGAAGAAATTTATAGGGTCACTTTTACAGCAAATATTATAAACTTTATTTTTGTATATGACTGTATTTTTGCTAAGACCAACACTTTCCGTCACTGCCGCTAGAGCTCACCTCCGATCCATCAGTTTCAAGTTTCAAAACTATTGGAATTATTTTTAGGTGATGGCCTTTTTTGCCCTTCGTCGACTGGACTATAAAAGGAGTGCTGTTGTACGGTTCTGAAACGGAGTGGGTCTCATGTAAAATTACCCATAACTTACAGACCTTCAAAAATAAGTGTCAGAGGTCAATTTGAAAGTCTTGGTGGCCACATACGATTTCAAACAAGGAGTTGTGGGAAACAACGGGACAGAGTGACATGAATGAAATAATCGGAAGAAATAAGTATGGCTGGTTAGGCCACACCCTAAGAAGAAAGAAATCGGAAGTATGCAGGACAGCCTTGTAATGGAATCCTCAAGGGAGAAGAAAACGCCATTCCCTAAGATACATGGAGGAGGATTTCAGATCATGAAACTAACAAAACCGTGGTCCATTGGCGACGGATATGAAACGATGGAATAAATATTTACCTTCCCCATGTCTCGTCAGGGAATAAATGGGCACTACTGCTACTGCTAATGTAGCAAGTTGTTTTTGTTAATGGCTTACTGATCATACGTGAGAGTGAAGAAATGAGTTTAGCTGAGTAGCAGTACTACTATACATATGTTTAATCTAAAAATTAGCATCCATTGAAATTGTGTAAAAAGTAGCTAATGCAGTTATTTTAATCCTAACTGTTGCGTAACTAGTACCTATGTTTAGGGAAAAGTAGCTTATCCAACACTGCTAAATTGCTTAAATGCTTACCCTCGTTGGCACCTTGGCTGTGAGCAGTAGTATTCGGCATGGTGAGAATACCTGTGAGAAAATTAATTATTAGTTTCAAAAACTACTTAGTAGACAAGACATTGCAACATGTATTTTTATTTACTCCCACTATGGGGAATGTACTGTGGCCGCAAAAAATTAAATACACGTTTGGGAGCCCTAAGAACACAAAAATGGGGTTTTTACAAAGTTCGGTCTATATATGTGCGTAAGCACATCACTAAGAAACGGTTGGGCTGTTTGAAATCTGGAGAGGTATAATACAATTGCGCGACCCCAACAGTTTCTCTGTGTAATTAGAAAACAGACACGCAAACGTATTTTTGGTATTATTTGAAAAAAAAACCGAATTTTTAAAATATCGTTCGAAAGTACCATCAGTAATTTCGATAAACCTACAAAACAGTTCATGAACAAAGCTTGTAGAACACAGATTTCGGATAATTTGAATTTTGAAAAGTCATTCATTTAGGAAACCAGAATCTGTGAACAAAGACCATCAACTTATATTAAAGAACTTAAAAATAAAAATTGTTTTTATGTGGAAGCTGACAAAAGTAATAGAGTCGATCGATATTTTGAACAAAAAAGATTATTTTGAAAGAGTGAATGTGATGCTGAGTAACGGTCCTGACAGATAGTTAACCAAAAATCGTTTACGGAGTATGATCAGCAAAACAAAATAAAAAATTTTGAAAAGGTGCCACAGAGTTAGTACCCCAGCGTTCAGATACAGCTTGTCGGATTTAACCCTGGTGGGAGCTGCGCGGCGCGAGAAAGAGTGGGCACTAGGAGGAGCAGAGACGAATATAATGTATATGGGCAGTTAGCATTCGGTACACTCAGTAAAAGAAACGCGCGTACGCTTCCCTGTTTTAATTTTAGATTGAAACTCCATTGCACGCACTTTTCGCTGGAGTGTACAGCGATGTTGACTGCTACAAACACACTCGAAGAAATGATCTCCAGGTCTCCCCCACCAATTTCGTGGTAATGCGCAATGTTCACTCACAAGCAAGTTTAAAACCGGCAAGCGGTACACACCAACACATTCAAATCCTGTAATGCCTAAATTATACTGTCTTCCTAAAATACACAAACCAGGAAAGTTGATGAGGCCCATTACGTGAGGTATTTTAAGTCACCATCTTACTTGCTTTAGAAATGGTTTAAGTAAAGAATTTAAAAACTTGTCTACTCAATAATTCAGTTTTTCGGTAGTGAATTCACTGGAATACATCAACAAAATTAAAACCTTAGCTACTTGAAGGCGAAATTCTAGTTTCTTTCGACGGAAGTGCCTTGTTTCCTAGAGTTACGATTCCACAAACCATGACAAACTTGCATGAACTACTAACAGCCAACAATTTAGACGTTGAACAAGTTAACGAATACATTAGACCAGTGCTTCCCAAAGTGTGGGTCGCGGTCCAAAATAAAAAAATGTCTTTTCAAGACATTTATTTCTGCCTTTCGCAGAGGAAACAAAAATATATCAAACTTAAAATATTAAAGTTTTCAATAAATACAACAACCTAAACATAAAAACCAGTTGCAAACTAAAAACATTAATGCGACGTATTTGGCTGTCTTTCAGAAACTAGCTTTTCACATCTGGGCTCTATATTCGATATACACATACGCAATACCTTTTTCAGGTAAAAAACAATTTTTTACTTTTATTTTGATGGCAGGCATAGACGAGAAACTTAATTCGCACAAATGTATGTATGTATGTATCAAATGCCATCAAACACTTCTTTTGGTCCAAAATTGATCTACGCTCTGGAAAATGAAGTCTAGTTTCAACATTCCATCACATGATATTTCAATAAGTTTTTCTTTCATGTTTATCGAAATTGCAGTTTGTTCAACGGAATTGTTTAAAACCGGATTCAGTATCCATCTGTGATTGTCATAACTGTTTTGAATTTCTTCGGGGAAATAGTCAATGCGCTGTTGTTTTAAATTGTGCAAACTAACTTGCATATCTGCATACACGTCCTCATAATTTATCATATTATCATCCTTAACTAAGTCTTCCATGAGTTCTTGAACGCACTGGAATGAATCAAACTTCCTTTTTCCAATTGAAGTCGACTAGAAATCAAGCTTCTTTATAAATCCGTTAATTTTCACTGTGGCTGTTATTATGTTAATATCGCGGCCTCGCAAACGGCTATCCAGAGGATTTAAGTACTCGAAAATATCAGCAACGAAAGCCATCCTAAAAAGCCAAAGGGAGTTGGAAAATATGTTCTCATATTTTCGTTTCTCATCTCGTAGGTATTTAAAAAGTTCCGCTTTTAACTGCAAAACTCTTTTCAAGACTTTACCACCTCGAAAGCCATCTTACTTAGCTGTGATAAAACTTTACGTATAAAAAACCCACGTATTCACAAACTATTTGGAAAATACGAGTCATTGCTTTTCCCTTGATGAAATTTACCACTTTAATGACATTGTTCAAACTATAATTCATTTCAGAAGGTAAAAATTTTAATGCAAGAGCTTCTAGATGTAAAAAACAGTGTAACCTGTGTAGCATTTGGCATTATCTCTTTTAATCTGACAATAAGACCACATGGATGTCCTGTTAGCCTTGGAGCCAACAGTGCATGTAGCAACGTATTTTGCCCAGTCAATCTCGTACTTATTAGTAGTTTGCATGAAAGTGTCGAATAAACATTTTCCGGTGGTATTGATCTCTAATAAAGCACAAAATACATGTAGCACCCTCCCTAATATGGTGGAAACTTCCGTGAACACGGAGAACAAATAAATAAATTACGCTACTTGATAAAATATGGCGTCAGTTGGTCGTTTAGTCGCTGATTATGAATTAAGCTGAGTAAAAAGTGATTGTCTTTTAATTTTCACTCAACACACAGCCAGCAGTACAGTACCCAATTTAAAATAATGATTAATCTCATCGCGGTCGGCTGTTTACATAAAGCAAAATGGGTTTTCCAGATTATTCCAGTGCCATCTAGCATCCTCCAGAGTATAGTGGACATTTCCGGAAACATGAACAACAAATAAATAAATTGCGCTACTTGAGAATAGCTGGCATCAGTTGGCGGTTTAGCCGCCAATTCTGAATGAAGTTGAGTATTAGAGAGGGGTTGTTAACCCAACCCCCAAACATCCTTCTTTATCTGGGCTTGGGACCAGCAGGGTGTCACATCCTGGCGGAGTTAAATTTTCACCACACAATTAGAATTTCTCCTACCTTAGTGATGTTCGGTAGGGAGCAGAGAGAGGCACAACTGGGATGTTCCTAAGATGTTCGGGAAGCGGGAAAAATTCACTGGCACGCCTCTGAAGACTGCATCGAATAGAGTCAACGTTAAGGGCAAAGATTTCAATGCGTTTATCGCGACAGCGGCACATTCAAAGGGTCACAGCAAGGGGTTCGATAATAATCCGCCAAAGGCGATCAGCAAATTCGCAATGAATTGCTTTCCAAGGGTTAAAATTCCAGTGTGTTTTTTTAATCCGACACTTGTCGATGGTTCTGTTCGCCCCATGGTGAAGACAGCGATACGAAAATTCACGCGATGGGCACCCATCGAAAACCCAAGCCGCCCCTGCAGTACTTGATTACGGCCCTTATCGCAAACAACCGGGCCGGAGATGTTAAATTCGACTGCCGAGAAAAACGAACGAAAGTATCCAGCAGCTGAAATATGTCATAATATTGCGAAATATGGTGCAATAATTCTAGACAATTTAACACGTAGGACTCAAAGGGCAAGAAATTTCCAGGTCAAGCACGTAGACAAAATATTAATCGGCAATTCTCCATGATAAGAACAAACGGTTCACAAAACTGTATTCGAGAAATAACAATATACTAATCAGCTACAGAGCGGCAATTAAAATATGACTTTAATTCAGATGAAGTGGCAAAATCAAATGAACATAACAACATTCGGAGAGAAAACATTGTAGGAAGCAATACATTACTAAAAAATTAAACCCGCCATTTCATGTTGGAAACAATGATTTTGAGTCATTCGTTATAAATTCATCCAAATACCTGATCCATACCCTGGGGAAGTATTGTGCATTATTTTTACCTTCAAATTCAAAATGAAGATATGCTATTATCCATTGCAGGACCCTCATGCTGTTCATAGAAGTTACCCTCTTGTAGTACTCAACTTCATTCAGAATCGGCGGCTAAACGGCCAACTGACGCCAGCTATTCTCAAGTAGCGCAATTTATTTATTTGTTGTTCATGTTTCCGGAAGTGTCCACTATACTCGGGAGCATGCTAGATGGCACTGGAATAATCTGGAAAATCCATTTTGCTTTATGTAAGCAGCGGACTGCGATGAGATTAGTCATTATTTTAAAATTGGGTGCTGTACTGCTGACTGTGTGTTGAGTGAAAATTAAAAGACAATCACTTTTTATTCAACTTCATTCATAATCAGCGGCTAAACGACCAACTGACGCCATCTTTTATCAAGTAGCGCAATTTATTTATTTGTTCTCAGTTTTTACGGAAATTTCCACCGTATTAGGGAGGGTGCTACATGGCACTGAAATAATCTGGAAAATCCATTTTGCTTTATGTAAGCAGCGAACCGCGATGAGATTCGGCATCATTTCAAAATTGTGTGTTGTACTGCTCACTATGTGTTGAGTGCAATCAATCGATAACAAATATTTAACGTTAAGTACGAGCTATACTCGTTTTGTTAAAGATGGATACATTTTTAAAACAGTCATTAGAACCTTCCGCTTCCGGCAGTGACAAGAATACAACAAAAATGGATTGTACAGCGGTGAATATTTCAAATATGGTTTTATCGTTATTTCCCAGAAACCCCAGTGCGCACTTTGTCGAGAAGTGTTATCAAAAGAAATTATGAAACTATTTAGTCATTTAAATACCAAATATCGAAAGGTCTGTGCCCTGTGGAATTCTTTGAAAGAAAGCTAAACTCCCGTCACAACGAGCAAGCCACGTTTCATCGGCAACCACTACTAATGAAAATGAATTATCAAGTTGCATTTTGTGGAATTACATGTTGTGAATTGTTTATGAATATATTATATACATAAATGTATATACGTATATGGATTGCTCAATACATTATATTAAAAAAATTATGTATTAGAATATAAGTATGGCTCTTATACATTTTTCCAGACGCCCTTAAAAGTGAAATTGGCTCTTTAGCTTCTAAAGTGCAAACTGGTGTTACCCACCATATTTACAAGACAGGGCACGGTATAAAATTAGAAAATCTAAAATTGTTAAAGGAAGTGTCTTCAACAGAAGAAATAAATAGCTACAAGAGCATTCATATTTGCAAAAATGGGGAGTTCTTTCAAATTAAGGTAGTGGGTCAATTCTTAATTAATTTGTGAAAATAATTCCTTAACCAGTTAGGCGTAATCCCGTAACCCTAATGGGGATTTTGTATTTAAGCCTTTGTTTAAAAAGGTAAGTGCAGAAATTGCCAAAAGTAGATTAGAAACATAACCACATTTTTATTGTTTATAGATGTTTAGTTTATCCGTCATGTCCGTCCGTCCTCATTTTAAAACTTTAAACATAAAAATGATTTGTAAAGCCTGAAATGATCTTTACAATTTGATTTTAGAATTCAGGAATAATCGCTGGTATTTTTCGATCGCACCTGTTAAGTAATAATTATTAATTCTGGTGTGCCATTAAGTAGGTACTCATTTCTTAGCGCTTGGGGACATGAGCGGATCGGGTTTACTTGCAAAGATTTGAATATTTGTGCCATGCTATATCATTTTTTTCGTTTAGGTGAATAAATCTGACAAAGCCCTTTTTATTTCAGTTGAGTGCTACATTACCTACATAAAATGTCGACGGGAACTAAGAAGATATTAGAACTCGCTACGAACAATGGCGCAACTACAAATGCTCCGTTATTTTTTACAAAAAATGATAAACTAGATCAACCAACAGTCAGTAACTTAGAAGTGTCCGACATTTCAGTTCCAATTTCCACTATGCCATCTAGGGTGGGCTCAGAACTTGAACAAGAATTGTTAAAGGAAGCTCATTGCAAAGAGACTTTTGTAGAACCAGATACTACATTACTGCAGATTCAAAATCTTATAATGGTCGATGAAAATTTAAGACCACTAACAGATCAGCCCGCGTTTGATCAAGAAAGCCCATCGGAAAACCAGAAGAATAATAAACCGCTTCACGACAAGGAATCAGGAGAATATCAAATCAATAAAAACATTATTTTGCTTGATTCATCTACTGCCAGGGATAATCATAATACTGATGGTATACTGAATGAGAATGTAGTTATAGTACATGATGACAGTGAAAGTTTTTGCAACCAAAGCTTGCTGGGTGCCACAGATTTGTTTTCAGCTTCTGAAATAGAATCTGCAAATCTGATGGTTAATATCAATGAACTCTCTGAAAGATCACACAAGCTCGACGTTGGTAATGAAGATGAAAACATATCTGGGACAGTCAGTTGAGGATTCTGTTGATTCTGCTGAGGTGGAGAAAAATGAAGCAAAGGGTTTCACAAAAATGGGAAAACAACGCAAAAGAAAGGCTAGGCAACCCAAGGAATCAAAAAAAGAAACAGAAAAGAAGAAGATGCGAAAAAGCATATGGTGAAAGCTCCTTGTAGTGATTCATGCAAAAGGGGTTGTTCTCAGAACATTATAACAAGTAGGCGTGAAAGAATTAATGAAGAATTTTGGACTCAAGACTGGACTGCTAGAAGGCTGTTTGTACTTCATACCACTAAGAAGTTTGGGGTAAAAAGAAGAACTAAAAATTCTATCAAAAGCGACTTCAGACGAAATGAAACAATAAATTATTACCTTGAAGATGACAAAGGCGAACTCATTCAAGTATGCAAAATATTTTATTTGTCCACACTGGGTTTTAACAAGCATAATGATACACTCATAAAATTAGTCAGTAATGCAACAGACATATCGGTATCAAGAGATAAAAGGAGACTACATCCAAAACACCAAAAAGTTGACCGACAAGTTATTTATGACCACATTCAAAAATATCAACCATGTATATCTCATTACCGGCGTGAACAGGCCCCCAACAAATTATATTTACCGTCCGACATATCAATAAAAATGATGCATAGCGACTTCATCAAAAGTAACCCTAATATTCACTGTACCTATGAACTTTATAGGAACGTTGTAGTTAAGGAAAAAAATATTTCCTTTGCGCATCTGGGACACGAGGAATGTGAAATTTGTGAAGGTTATAAACTACACAATGGATCAAACACTAAGGACAGTTCGGATTTAAACTGCGAGACTTGTACCAAATGGAGTAAACATATAAATCCAACACAGGTTGCCCGTGAGATGTACCGAAATGATGTCCAGAAAGCTAAAGATTCATCAGATCTTTTCTTCTCCGTTGACTTACAAAAAGTCATAATGCTTCCCCGACTCGAAATGTTTAAAACTGTAATATTTACCCAGCATATAATCGCTTTTAACGAGAGTTTTGTACCTCTGGGAAAAGGTGGCAAGGAAAAACCGTTTGCCGTGTTATGGCATGAAGCCATAGCTGGACGTAAAAAAGAATAGATCATCAGTGCCTTTTTCGAGTTTTTTATTCATTATCGAGGCAAAGAAAATATTGTTCCTTGGCTCGATAATTGCATGGGTCAGAACAAAAACTGGGCACTTTTTCATTTCTTGTGTACCTAATACATTCAAATTATGTTCGTACTAATTCTATAACATTTAAGTATTTTGAACCCGGACATACTTTTATGTCCGCTGATAATTTTCACCGCCAAGTAGAGTTCCTTGAAAAAACATAAAAAAGTCTATGATTTCCAAGATTTTGAAAATGCCGTTTGTAGTGCTAATGGTGGTAAAGTCACAGTTAAAGCAATTAATTTCTCCGATTTCTATCAATGGAACGATCATTCATCAAAAAACACTTTAAACAAATTAAGGCCCAAATTTTATATCTCGGATCTTGTCGAAATTGTTGTCAAACGGGGTTGCTTCTCATTGGCTTACAAAAATAATTTTGCTGATGATGACTTTAAAGAACTATTTTTTTTTAAAGTCAATAATTAAAGATAATCGTATAGCTGATCCTGAAAAATATACTAAAAATAGAGGTATACCTGTTTCTAAGAGGGATAATATTTTAAAAAATTTATCTTCAATCATGCCCAACGATAGACTCACGTTTTGCGAAAATATCCCAGTTTCTGAAGAGTCGACTGATTTAGTTGTAAATTTTGAATAGGGAGTTGAAGATCCTTGCATTTCTTTTTATGCGGTTTACTTCAAAATAAAGTTCACTGTTAGTATCTACAGCCTGTTTCAGAGTAAGCGCCACACTATAGGTACTTGCTTGCTTGCTTGCTTTGAAAGAGCGAGATCTAGGACGCGGTTTTCCAAGCATCTCTATGCACTTAGGCCACGTTTGGCCCATTGTACACCCTAACTAAGAATTTTGCCTATCTGAGGTAATTCCAACCCCAGTAGTACTACTTTCAAAATATTTGGCAGTAATATCTTTCAGGACATTCTCTACACGATGGTGATATCAGATTTTCAATTGGACGAATTATTTCAAAATGGCGACTTTCAACTTTTTTTTTAATGGAATGCCATCATTTTTTTTTATTATTGAGATCCTAAAAAGATTCTTTTTGCGATAGTATTTGGTTTTTCTTAAAAATTCATTTCTTTCCCTATCAAAAAGCAAACTAACATTTTAATCTAGTAGCGCATGAATGTTTTACACTCGATGTTATTTTTGTCCAATATCAAGTAGCGGTAGACACAAAAGAAACAATTAAACTTTAATCTAGTAGTCAAACGTCAATCAATGCGATTTAGTTGTCAGTGCTTGTTAATAACAATTGTATTATTGAAGATTATAATTGTTAATTTAAAATTAATTGATACGTTTTTAAAACGCCGTTAAGTTATACGAGAGACGAGTTAATTGATATGCTCCTAATATTTGGAAAAGCAGATGAAGATCCTTATGAAGCAGCCAGATTGTACAGAAATAAATATCCAAACAGAAGGCGCCCTGAACATCGAACATTTACTAAATTATTGGAGAGAACAAACGGGAACTGTGGATTATAAGAAACCGGTACATGCAAACCTTGCAATGACGACAACGAAAACCAGGTAATGCTACACATTATTGAGAATCCCCGTGTTAGTAGTAGGGAGATTGCAAATTTGGTTGGAATATCGCATACTTCGGTCTGGGGGATAATAAAAAAAAAAATTTCACCCATTCAAAATGATTCTTCACCAAGAATTAACCGAAAATGATTTTCTGTTGAGAATTAATTTTGCACAGTGGGGTTTGCAACAGCTAGGACAAAATGGAAACTTTTTTAACAACGTTTTTTTTCGAAATGATGCTGTTGTTGTAAGACATAACATGCATTATTACGATAATGTAAATCCACACTGGACCGGTGAGCGACGTTATCAACATCGATGGAGTTTAAACGTGTGCTGTGGAATTATAGGACAGCACACTGTTGGGCCAATATTTATTAATAGACTAAATGGAGAGAATTACCTCAATTTATTAGAAAATGAAATTCAAAATCATCTAAATGAACTCCCACAAAATATCAGAAATAATTTGTGGTGGCAGCAAGATGGCGCTCCAGCACATTATGCCCTTCCAGTTAGGGAGTTTTTAAATAATCGATACGAGAACCGTTGGATTGGTCGTGGAGGACCAGTTGGTTGGCCACCTAGGTCACCTGATATGACACCACTGGACTTTTTTCTCTGGGGGTATGTAAAATCGCAGGTGTACATCGTTGAAGCAACAACTATTGAAAATATGCAAGAGAGAATTCGTACTTGCATAAACGAATTTTCTCCGGAAATTATCCTTCGATCTATTGGCTCCATTGGACGACGTTTCAATTTATGTATTGAAAAAGAAGGAAAACATTTCGAGCATTATTTGTAAATACCTAATTTTTATTTGATGTAAATTTTTAATTTTGAGTTTCAAAAAGTAGATTAAATGTTAGTTTGCTTTTTGATAGGGAAAGAAATGAATTTTTAAGAAAAACGAAATACTATCGTAAAAAGAATGTTTTTAGGATATATAAAAAAAATGATGGCATTCCATTTAAAAAAAAAGTTGAAAGTCGCCATTTTAAAATAATTCGTCCAATTGAAAATCTGATATAACCATCGTGTAGAGAATGTCCTGAAAGATATTACTGCCAAATATTTTGAAAGTAGTACCCATAGTGTGGCTAAAAAAAATAAGGCGCTTACTCTGAAACAGGCTGTATATCTGGAAATGGTTTTTATTTTTATATTTTTGTACTGCTGGATTAGTTTAGAGTTGTATTTCTCATTTATATTTTTATAATATCGGTAATATAAGAATATGCTTACCCATTTTTTGTTGCAGTTTTAATTAATTTTACTTGCTTAAAATGAAGTAAGTGACTATTTTGGCAGTTACGGTATTTTTACCTTGGTTTAGCAGGAAACAGGTTATTTGATATTAGAGAGAAATACCGTAAGTGCATTTTTTGACTCAAATAATTTATTTATCAGTTTCAAACTATCACCAATCAATTTCTAGTCTCAAAAAACCTTTAGAAGAAAGTTTACAGGAAGGCAATTGCCCATTAGAGCGTTTATGCAAATATGCAAATATCTCAAAAATTCCATTTTGTGGATACGGCACTTTCTTACGACAGCAGTATTGTGGTGGCAAGAGGTTTTTCCAAAGTTTGTGTACTATACTATTTTTTATATATTAAGGTATGCATTGTATCATTTATAGTTCACATCTATTCCTACTACAAAAATCAATATCAAAAATGAACATTTGAAAACAAAACTTTATTCATAAAAACACAAAAATATAATTTACTAATTTATATACACCCTTCTTACAAAGTTGACCTAACAATTACGCATCAGTCCTCAATATACAGCTTACAAATATCTTCGTATTCTACATTATTAATTTTGCGTCCCTTCAAAACACCCGAGGCAATTTCGATTTCTACACAATAATTCCGTTCATCAATGGACAAAAGTGTCGCTGTATGCCCCCTGTAAGCCCCGTTCACCACCCTTAATGGTTTGCCGACGGCCGGTATAACAGTCTCCAAGTGTTCCTGATCAAGTTTGAGTTTGTGTCCCAAATCGAGCATTTTCACAACCGCCAAGTATTTACTTTTAACCTCCAACACCACACCTTTTTGTTTGTAGTACACGTCGCCCAAAGACTTGGTCACCACTTTAACTACAATTCCCTCAGCGACCCAGTAGTCTTTGCGGTTCTTCTTCTCCTTAATCTCCTCCTCTTTTGCCATGATCTCGTCGAGGGCCGATTTGTTCTTGCCGGAGTCTTTCTTCTCCCTCTTAATGCTCTTCGTGTCCCAGTCGGGGTCTTGAGGGCGCTTCACTAGTTTGTTCAAGGAGATGGGGGCCACAGTGACGGGCGCAAGCTTCGCATTTGCATTTAATTTTAGTTCCAAAGATAATTTCTCTTCCTCACCGTTTCTAACTAGCTCTGTAAACTGAGGTTCTTCGGATGTACTGGCCTGGGTTTGTCCATGCTTCACTTGTTTTTCGATGAAATCTTGGAGTCTTTCCTCATCGTCTTTGTCCAACTTCATCTTCCTGTTCCGCTTTTCCTGTGCAGCAATGGTTTCTGGGTCGCGGTCAATGTAAGTTATGTACCAACCTTTTTCTGTTTCATCCACAATGCACTTTCCAATGCGGCCCAACCACTTGACGTACCCCGTCAGGGTGACCCATCGCGTGGAATTCATGTGTAGGTGGTTGCGGTCCGAAATGTACTCCTGGTAGACACGATTGGCGTTGACTCGCTTGGTTCCAAACTGGCGCCTTAAAATGTCCAGAAATTCTTTGTTGAATTCCCTGGAGAAGTCGTCGATGTACTTCTTGGAGTTGTCTGCAAATAGGAGGATCTGGCGCTGGTGCGACTCCGACATCGTGTGGCATTTGAAGCCGTTGTCGTCCCTGCATTGTTTCTGACACATCTGGCAGTACCATCTCAGTTTTTGAAGGCCCTTCGCCTTCATTTTGTTGGCGAGGTATTTGGGGGTACCTACTTCCGCCTTCGGCATTTTGGAGGTTGCTTGGTGTCACAGTTGATTAAAAATTATTAAATTAAACTATTCGGTGGCTATAAAACTCTTTAAAGCCCGAATATCGTTAATGACTTCGTTTTTTTGAGAAGTTAATCGAAATAACAACACAAACTGCCAGACGTTAACCTCGTTTGACAGTTCGATTAATTTGGCAGGTTAGCCAACATCAAACCGTATAAGTCACTAGATATCGGCCAACTCGCCATAGGCGTCGATTGCGAAGAGGCTAGGGGTCTTACAATCACGCAAATATTTCAAAAATCAGTGGGGAAATGGTGCCGTTAACAAACAAACTTGCTTACTCGCTATATACTACTACCCAAATTATTTAGTTAACCCAATAGGGAAAGTATAATATTTAAGAGTGTACTAATATTGTAGCAAAATGTCAATTAAAAACAAAGTTAAAGGAAATTCTTTAAATAATTTTCTCATAAATTTTTTATTAGTTGTTGCAAGTGGGTTGCTCATTTTTCTATACTTTTTTCTGATGTAATACTAGGCGACTGAAGGTTAAACAGAATAATATTTTATAGCCAAAAATGAATGCACACGGTAGGGCAAAAGTATGAATATTTATTTATTAAATTGTGTTTACAAAAAGTGTGTCGTTTCTCATATGACTTGTAAAAAGACAAAAGTTTAGTTTCCGTAATACCGTTAGAGCAATACTGTTGAAATTTAATATACATGGTGATTCTAAAAATATGCGAAAAACTTTAACCACACTTCGCTGAGGTTATCTAACCTCCAAATCACCTAATAATTTTTTTTTCAAATTCGGCACCGTTACAGAGATATGGCCCTTCAAACTTATTTTACATCATTTCATAAAAATTTAAATAACTTTTTAGTTTCTTGTCCGATTTTGATAAAACTTAAGCTTACTAAAGCTTAATTTCCAGTCAAGAAAAATGTACAATTGTACCTGAAAGGCGGATGAAATCTCACCCAAAAATATAAATTATGGTGTAAAAATTGCTAAATTAAGTGTATGTATTTAAATTGTCATCTCTATTAGAAACTCTGTTAAATGCTGAAAGATTGAAGAAAAAGTGTAGAGACCTGTTGTCTGGAAAACATAATACTAGTTCAGAAACTGTAAAAAACACAGGTTACCGATCTCGTTTTCAAGATATGCCCCAATTTATGAATTAATAAATCAAAATTTTCACTTCTGGATCGGATTTCTTCCATTTTTCACGTACAACTGTACATTTTTCTTGACTGGACATTAAGGTTGGATTGTTAGCTTTCCAAAAGAACAAAGTTTATCAAAATAGGACAAAAACAAAGAAAGTTATTTACATTTTTATGTATTGATGTAAAAAAACTTTGAAGCTATGTGATTTAGAGGTTAAATAATCTCAGCTATACGTGGTTAATGATTTCGCACATTTTTAGAATTAGCCTGAGAAACATTAAATTCAGGAGACAGAGGCTTACTAGAAAAGTTTTCAGAGTAAACTATACAGGGTGTTAATAAATTGCAGGGACAAACTTCTAGGGCTTAAAGTATACATGAAACCAAACATTTTTTGTTAATAAATGTACGGCCAAAAGTGTTTCCTGTCAGAGATAGACCTTTTCAAAGATTCTTTATGAAGCGCCTAAATGTAGGCAACTCAATTTACTACCTACTATTTGTTTCCATAACGACGTGGGAAGTGGCAAGAGGGCTTTATTATTCCTGTATTAATTTCCGTCGTTATGGAAACAAATAGTAGGTAGTAAATTGAGTTGCCTACATTTAGGCGCTTCTCAAAGAACCTCTGAGAAGCTCTATCCCTGAAAGGAAACACTTTTGACCGTACATTTATTAACAAAAAATGTCTGTTTTCATGTATACTGTAAGCCCTAGAAGTTCGTCTCCGTAATTCATTAACACCCTGTACATTTCTACGACTGAAAAATTCCTTGCTGCCAACAATTTTTCGTCAAATGAAAATGTAAAAGAAACCATCGAAGAATATTTTGTAGCCGCACGGCTTAGGGAATTTCTGACTCTTGGTGTTATAATATAATGGATTTTGGTCCCAGTGCAGTGCTGTTAAGGAAAATTATATTTGTAAATAACAATAACTTCCAAACGATTTCTTATACATTCGAAGAACATTTCAGATAACGTTTCGACTTACATACA
>JABXWE010002602.1:0-12220 GCA_014611495.1 Limonius californicus | reverse complement strand
TTTGCTGTTTTCATTCATTTTGTATTCTTTTGTGTGGTGTTTTCCAGCACATTTCACGTATCTTGATTCTCTGTTGTAGAATCTTTGGGTGTGTCCATAAGCAAATGCATCCTAAATCTTTATTTTATTATTCTAGTAAACAGACTTCTTCCTAAAATAATTACAGACGACCTGGTACAATAACAAATTTTTAGTTCAACAAACTTATTACCAAAAATTATTATATAGGTTTTCTAGTGTAGATAATTATAACTTATTGACTTCTGAGACTCATTTAAAATATTTCAGCTAGGTAATGTAAAGTAGATAATATTTGCTGTTGATGTCTGAATATGCGATTCTTATGTTGTAACAAAAAAACATAGGACTTCCAATTTTACTCGTTCCGGTAGGAAATAATTTTGCCCTTTGTAAGGGGTTTACGCTTTCAGAAGTACCATCTTTGCCATCTTCTATAATTTAAGAAACATACCTTAGTGTAATGACACCCACTTCTTACGTTCTTTTAGTTGCAATGCTTTCTTTAACAGTTAAAAATGATTCCCTGGTTTCATCAAAACAATTTTTTTTTTATTAAAAACTTAACTACTAGGACGTGATTTAATTTTCAATAAAAGATTTTTATGCTTTGCCGTAAAAACAACACAACAACAACAAAAAGGATAAATAATTCACAAAGTTATGTAAGAAGCTACATTTTGGGAATATAGCAAAGGTAATATATAACACTGCATTTCTGACGATTCTGTAATTTGAGATATTTGCAATATATATATTTGGGGCCTCGGTGGAGTAGTGCGGATACACGTTGCCACTCGAGGTCACCGCTAAATGAGTTCGATCGGCTGGGGTGTTCGAATTCCGACTGGGGTGACCGCATTTCGCTTAATTACGTTTAGGGTGCATGCTGCATGAATGTTTAATATGTAAGGAACGCCCGCACCCCCCCGAAGTAATGCGAAAGTAGTTTCGGGGGGGGGTTAGTATGAGTGAACAAGAAAAAAAAATATATATATATATATATATATATTTGCACATTTTTAAGGTACTGTTTACGTAGCATTGATATGTTATCTTATTTTTCTAGCTGGAACATTTTCGAAACATTCGCATTTACTTTGTTTTATAAATACATTATAACAAGCTCCTGTTTCTGTTTACTTCAATACCATATTTGTTTTACTTTCTTTTCAAGTTCATAAAGTACAATAACCAAATGACGATTTACGCAGTAGTAGACGTTCAGTTTTTTAAATTTAATATAATTTTCGGTTATTAGTTATTAATTAAATACTGATTTATCAATATAATTCTGACTAGTTTGTAAAATAAGGATTAGTAAAGTAAATTGTAATTCTTAACCTTCGTCACATTATTTTTATTTAAATATATAGGTCCTTTAAATTGTCTAAAAACTGAATTTATTTTTGCGTTTTAATAATTTAAGTTCATTTTTTTTGTTATAAGTATTTATATTGCTCAAAATGCAGTAACTAAACATATTTGTTGGGAGAGAGTTATATTAAACAAATAATGGCAATTCTTATTTGATGATTTTTACCTTAGCAATCCCTTTTAAGTCAGACATTGATTAACAATTAAAAGTGCTATTAGGGTGTCTACAATTTCGTATAAATTTGCTTTAAATATGGTCTATTTTCCTGCAATTTTTAGTGCAATTGCACATTATTATGTAAAGTAAATTTTTTAACATACCAGTTGGTAATATTTTTGCCAAGTAAAGGCCTATTAATATTAAAATAGTTTGGTACTGTAATACTGTTAATTTTATAAATTAAATTAAACAATATGGTGTTGGACTAAACAGAAACCTGCGACGTGTATTTAAATAACAAAGAAAGTATCGTAATAATGTGCAAGTATTTTATTATAAATAAACACATTGGGATTTTGTCATTTCTTAGACAAAACTAAAAGTTATTTTGTTATTTAAATAGTACTTAACCGAATTTGTAGCTATTACTATTTACGAGATTTCCATGCATATGCATAGAAGTAATTTTAAGAATAAATAAATTAAAAAAATGGAGATGTACGAGCCAGAGCTGGGTACGTATACTAAAAATAGTATCCGAATACTTTTTTGAATACTTTGTTTAAAAAGTATTCGAAATACTTACTGGATCTGAATACTTCGTATTAATAGGATTCAAGTTACTGAGTACTCAGTATCTTCAAAGTTACGAATACCTCGAATACTTGCATTTGAAATGGCATTTGCGTGAAAACTAAACTTATGGTTTGGTTGGGTAGTATCTTTAACTACAAAATAAAACTTTAATTTTGATTCAGACGGTAACAAACAAAGTAACATTGTCTATACTTATTTCCAGTGGAATATCAAAAAATCAGTTTCAAACTTGCGGGAAAGTATCCGACAAATAATAAAGTGTTCGCGGATACTACCTGCAAGTAGTTCAAGTATTCGCGAATATCCGAAGTATTCGCGAATACCGTTTATGACGGTCGAATAGCGAATACCGAGAATAATAAGGTCAATTCGAATACCAATTACTTTTTATGCCCAGTATTCGAGATACCAAATACTTTTCGTATAAAAGTATTTTAAGTAGTATTCAAACTACTAAGTATTCGAATACTTACCCAGCTCTGTGTACGACTAACGAAGCGATTAGCAAAGTCTTTTTCCAAGAAATCAAGATGCAACTATATCTGCGACGTTGCCAAGCATGCCGGATCTCAAACTGACTGCAAAATACATCTTGAGGTTTTATACACAAACGGCGCTGCAGCGCTCTCTACAGTGGGGTTAGATGAACTTATAGAGTATAAAATCGCACAAAATGGTACACTTTACTAGACCACAAAAGGAGCGAGGAGATACGTCAAGAGTTAAACATTTTTAATTTATTAATCAGAATTGACCAATACAGATACAACTGGAGGGAATATACAGGGTGTTAATGAATTGTAGGGACAAACTTCTAGGGCTTGCAAAACACAACAAAGCAAACAACTTTTGTTAATAAATGTGTGGTCAAAAGTGTTTCCTTTAGAAAATAGAGCCTCTTAAACATTCTTTTAGAAGTACCTGAAAATAAGCAAACCAAATTGCATTTTAAATTATTTTGTACAGGGCACATGGAATTTTGAAAAAAAGAACGATCTAGACATACATTCATTCAAATAACGTCAATTTTGATACAATTCGATATTTTTGTGATTTTTTTTGACTGTTCTTGCATTCGTTTTTTTCTGCACCTTATTTTCTTCGTTATTTTCGTTCTGTGTTTCGTATTTTTGTGTTATGGCGAATTATACTTTTGCCGGACAGCATGACATTGTGGTATTAAATTAGTAATAACACTCACGTAATAATTATGACGACTATTTATTAATAAACTAAAGCATACGCAATTTAATGACAGACACAAAGAAAAGGTATACATGCGCAGACTGGTTACATTCCGGACCTGTCACCAACGGTACTGGTCGAGGGTCGCGTTCCGGAAACTGCCTGTCCGCCAGGGTCGGTTTACGGCTTCCCCATTGGCTGCTTCGTACGGTTGCATTTCCGTAGAATGTTCAGGACTTAGATCATACACATTTACATGGATAATACTACTCCATAAGAAACTAGGTACGTTACCGTTGTAAGGATCCCAACAAACTTTTTTTTATCCGTCTCTTTTGCCGTTGCATGACATCCAATAATGTTGTTTCACTTGTACCCTTTTCAATATTGGCGCGCGCCCAGTTGCTGTTGACGTATGGCGAGAATTACACAAATTAAACTGCCAGTGAGAAAAGTCACAAGAACAGCGCATAACCTGCAAATGTGGAAACGTTTTGTGTTATTGAAATTTTTAATTTTAATCTAAAATGGTGCGAAAATGTGTAATTTGCAGTGCTCCTCAATCAAGGAATTGTTTGTTTTCATTTCTGTAGACGTAGGTAGAGTGTTTATACTTCAAACAAGAATAATTCGAATGATGTTCGACCTTTTTCCAAGAGAACATTGCCGACCAATTTTTCAGAATAATCGTATACTAACGTTAACATCCATATTTATACAAAAGTGCGTCCTGTATGTAAGAAAGAACCCTAAGAACTTCCCTCTTGTAAATGATAATCACACTTACAGCACCAGATCCTGTAATAACCTTCAGATAGGTTACTATAATTTAAGCTTATACAAAAAGTCTCCAAGATACTGCTGTACCTCTCTGTACAATAAACTGCCTAGAAATCTTAAAAATATCATAAATGTAAATGTAGCAACCCGTAGTTTTTATAAGCTTTTTATAGATAATTTGTGTTAATTTAATAAAAAAAAATAATTTTGTGTTCACCCTGTACACAGGGAAATCACTTTTATTTAAGCTGACAGGTTAATTCACAGGCTTGAAAACGGATGTAACTTAATATTAGAATTTCAGCACATATAATGGAAATTAACTAAGGGAAAAAAAGTGCAAGAACACAGTTCCCAGAGAATTGTTAGATTGTAAGCAAATTCAGAAAACCAGTAACATATTACTCCAGACCTGACCAAAGGCAGAAAATTATGTCGAAACTTGATCCGGAAATAGTTTTCTTGCAGAGTAAATTGCAAGAAGTCAGTCAGTTCGTGTCTATCCGAGTCGGGTTAATTACCCAACCGCGAATTCAAAATTGATCATGTGTTAATTTCAAAAATCTTAATTGGAACAGTCCTTCCAATTATGGGACTTAGAAGTAAAATTCATAATATCCAAAGTAATACAACTCATTCCGTTTCGAACTCGTAACGTAATCCAAAGTGAATTTCAATTAAATGGATACTAATCAACATTAGACCGTCCAGATAAGGTTTGCAAATTTATGTTATAATAACTAACTTGTATATAATAAATATACCTCCTGGAAAAAGAGAACCAGGTTGAACGAGGTCAATGGTCGACATAATCTCTCCCGGTTTTCATTATTACTAGATTTGGGCAAGGACCAGCCTGTATGATGGATTTCCGCTTCGTGTTGTAACTTCTCCATTATTTTTATTATTCAATATATGCATTTTAAGGTTTTTTTTGTCATTATTATATTTGTATGCCTTGATCCCAAAAACAGTTAACCTCCCCTATAGAAAAACAAGGGAAGTGTTACAAATGGTGGCAGCGAAAAGAAAACTACCCTCCTCCTAGAGTTTATTGCATCCCTACATGCTAGGAAATTTTTCACCTAAGCATAGGAAAATTAAAATTTTTTACCCATGGACACCAATAAAACTGAGTTCAGGCTTTGTATAAATTATTTAAATTCATTTGACAATTTAATTCATACGATAAAATGCTACACCCTTTTAGCGAAATAAGTAATTCATTTAAAAACAATTAACGTAATTTCCAAGGAAGTTAGGTAAAAGTTAAGTTTTATGTTGCTACGGTTACCGACGGCAAAACAACATAAGTGTGGTCATTATAAATTTTTCCCGACGGAACTCGAAAATTTAATTTTTAGTAGAAAATGCTTATTAACAAATACAGCTATTTGTCGTTTTTACAGAAATGTAGATATAGGTCAACAGAGTACCAGAGAAAGTAGATATGTAATTTTTTTTCGTTTTTCGTTTTTTTGTACAAGTTACAAGATAGGTCAACAGACACAGCGAGACGCGGAATAATCTTAATGCAATTTTAATTGACAGATAATGGTTATGTCAATAATGGTAGGAAACTGTATATAAATATCTTAATAGTTTATACAGAAAATTTCTGTATATTTTTACACATTTAAGAATATTTTTATGTATTTTCATAAGTTACAGCTAAGGTTATGTAAGTTTACAGGTAACAAGAAAGTGCGAATTTTTTTAAGGTATTGAAGGTTAAAATTGGTATAGGGCATATCTTAAATGTGCGTTCAAAGAAACGTGCGTATTAAAAGTGCATTAATAATATGAGAAAATCATATATCAAATTTTGAGTAAAGTAAAACTACTTAAAAGGTCTTCTTTCTCACTTATTATAAAGGTATTAGCAATTTTAAACTGTCAAAATGTCAGAGGCTGAAAGAGCACTAACCGAAGCGCAGAGAGAGATCGCGAGATTGAGAGGAGAAATCTCAAGGGCAGAGGGTGCAAGATTAGCGGCTGAAGCAGCACCGCAACCTATTGGAGTTCAATTTATGACGCCAGGTATGGTTGCCCAAACGATTGAAAGTTTCAACGGTAAACAATCGGTAAGTGAATACTTCAAAAGAATCGAATTTCGATCCAAAGTAGATAATTGGAGCGATACCATGACACTACAGATTATAAAATTAAGGTTGACAGGGGAAGCATACCAATTCTTAATGTCAGATCCGAATTTATATTACTCGGAAGATTACAAGTTATTTAAACAACGATTTATCGACCGTTTTGACAGACCCAAATTACCAGGAGAAAATTTATTGCGGCTGAACAAAACATTTCAACGTCACGACGAATCCATCGCCAACTACACCACAAAATTGAGGAAAATAGGTTCAGAAAGATAAATGCGACGAATTGGTACTAAATCAATTTCGTACAGGACTAAGAAAAGAACTTGTGAAAAGCTTGACGTTAGGATTCATGAATGCGGAAAATCTAACACTGGATAAGGCGGAAGAGATGGCGAAAAGAAGTGAGTTAGCAGAACAGGTAATCAATAATAGGAATCAAACTTCGTCGACAAATGTCTTTACAATACAGCCAGAAACTAAATGTTTCCATTGCGGCAAAGAAAATCACGTTTCAAACGACTGCTGGACAAAAATCCAACAAACCAGAAGAAATTTTCAACTGAATTCCAATTTCAGAAGAAATGAAAATCAAGGGTACCGAAGTTCGAGCCAAAATAATCAACAATCTACCAGGGGACAGAACCCAAATCAAAAGTTTTATGGAAGAAATCAATCCGCGCCGTCGTACCATCAGAACAACCAAAGAAGTTTTAACAATGCTTTAGGAAACGGAACAAGAACAAATAACTCGAATCAAAACTTCGCGGTTCAAGGCAACAATAGAAATTTTGTACGAGAGAATTATCAAAGAACTAACAGCAATAACGCAAACAGTTTCTTTAGTCCAAGGAATTATAGCTACTCAGCAGAAAGTAATTTCAACAATCCGCAACAATACAGGCGAAACAACAATGGCAATTCAAATTTCAACAGGTCGAACAATCAAAGGACACAAAATCAACGAGATCACGGCAACAATAGGCCAGTACAACAATCGGCAAGAAATTCACATCAAGTAAATGCGGTTAATTTAAATGCCAACACCCTTCATCTGAAACCCCTAGAGGAAGGGAAAATTTTCCAATAAACTATCAACTATCAAACGTCCAAATTCCAAAAATAGAATCAACAATGTTTCAAGACGCACCGCACCGCGTATCATCCATTTATACATCAATGGTATTTTAAGAAAATTATTGATCGATACTGGGTCACCCATAACTATTTTCCCAAAACAGTCAGCGCAAGGAATGCAAATTAAAAAGCTAGAAAACGTTTATTTAACTGGTATAACGGGACATGGGATACAACCCCTAGTGCAACTGCAAGTGAATTTGAATCATCGTTTCCAGAATATCTCTCAACACAAGCAAATTATGGAACTATTTCGCTGGAAAATTTACCAGACCAGGGAGATTCTGAATGTAGTTTACCGTCAAGAATATTAAATAGTGCAAACAGAAAGAATACGAATCCACAGAATATAATAAGAAAGGAAAATGTCTACGAAGACGATACACATGTGGAAAATTGTAATGGAAAAATTGGTGAAGACTTAGAAAAGTCAAGAAACGCAGGGAAAATGCATAATAAAGCCGGAAAAGGCAATGCACAGAAGCATTTGAACGAAATTACCGTTCTAGAAGAAAACAGGACAGTATTCAAGAAAAGTAAACCTCAAGTTGATGTTCAAGCAAAAGTTATTATTCAAGAAAATGGATATTTATCTGACACGGATGAAAGTGCAGATTTTGTCACAGATTTTGTCACAGATTTTGTCACAGATTTTGTCACAGATTTTAGTGAAAGGCAGCGAATATATAGGATGAATAAAAAGCTAGATGATCAAGAATCAGAAAACAGAAGAAACAAAGCAGCGCAATTAGCACAAAGTATAAAAGAAAATACAGGTCATAGAGAACCAGAAAAATTATTATGCAACGGGAATAAAATATTAACCCAAAAGAAAGGGTTAACTTATGTACAGGTAGCTGCAAAAATAAAGGCAAAACCAGAAGTTTATTACGAAATACCAGAAGTTAAATATACTTCAGCGGTAAGGAAATAAATATGAAGCAGAACTATCCAAACAATATTACAGTATTAGAAGATACGATAATACCGCCATGGTCGGAAATAAATTGCGTAGGAGTTAATAAAAACTTCAAGAGAATTGCAGAAAAATGTTTAATGCTAGAACCAAGTCAAACTGAAACCAACGGAGTCATAACCGCAAGAACGTTAGTACACAACGCAAAATACGTTCCAATACGAATGATAAATTTATCACAACAAGAAGTTAAATTAAAAAGAAAATACGTAATAGCTACGGCAGAATCAGTTAATAAAATTATAGATAATCAAAGCAAAGCAACGAGTATAAATATCAATAAAATAGATATTTCAAATAAAAATTGGATTGAAGAAAATTTTGATTTTTCACACTTAGATGAATACAGCAGAAGATTACTTCATGAATTAATTAATCAATATAGTAACATAATTTGCGATGGAACAGGAAAAATTCCCTCAACAAATAAAGTATCGCATGAAATTATAACAGAAAATGTTTCACCAATAAATAAAAGACCATATCCAGTAGCGCAGGCTCAGCGGGAAATTTTAAGAAAAGAAATAGACAGATTATTAGAAGCAAAAGTTATTAGACCGTCCGCAAGTCCGTGGAGCGCACCGGTAGTATTAATTATCAAAAAACAGGAAGATGGAACGCAAAAAGTTAGAATGTGTATAGATTACAGAGGAATTAATCAAGTTACGAAGCCAGACGTATTTCCATTACCAATTTTACAACAAGTAACAGATTACTTGGGAAATGCATCTTTATTCAGCGTGTTCGATGTAACAAGTGCTTATCATCAAATACCCATGCATCAAGATAGCATCAAATACACAGGATTCTCGACACCAGATGGACACTGGGAATTTTTAAAAATGCCTTTCGGATTAAGGAATAGTCCCATGACTTTCCAACGTTTTATTTCATTTACATTATCACCACTGATAGGAGAAATATGCTTCGCATACCTAGATGATATTTTGGTACACAATTCGCAAGGAATTGAAGATCACATTCAAAAATTAAGCTTAGTATTCGACAGACTTCGAGAAGCAAAAATTAAATTAAAACCAAGCAAATGCAAAATGCTAACTACAGAAGTAAAATATTTAGGACACATATTAACAAGAGAAGGTATCAAACCAGACCCATCAAAAATTTCAGCAGTAAATTCTTTTCCAGTACCACGTAACGTGAAAAATATTCGACAATTCCTAGGATTAGTAGGATGGTACAGACATTTCATAAAGGATTTTGCGAAATTAGCAACACCTCTAACAGAATTAACAAAAAAAGAAGTTAAATTTAAAATGAATGAAGAAGCTTTAGAAACATTTGAAAGATTGAAAGCATCAATCACATCAGAAGACGTATTAATATATCCAGATTTTAACAAACCATTTGTATTAGCTACAGATGCCTCGAATTTCGGGATGGCAGCAATACTATCTCAAGTTCAAAATGGCTTTGAAAGACCCATTGCGTTCGCAAGTAAAGCTTTTAACAAATCTGAAAGAAATTATACCGTTAGTGAACGTGAATGTTTAGGCATAATATTTGGAATAAAGCAATTCAGATGCTATTTGTACGGAAGAAAATTTACATTGATCACCGATCATCTACCCCTCAAGTGGCTTTTCTCACTGAAAAATCCAACATCACGTCGTGCCAGATGGTCACTTTTACTATCAGATTACAATTTTGACATAAAACATCGTCCAGGAAGAAAACACGGCAAAGCAGACGCTTTAAGCAGAATATACGACGAAATTAGCGAAAAACCGGATGGTTCATCGAAAAAGAGGTTATCTTTTGAAGAATTGTTCTTAATAATTCAAAAAAATAATATAGTAAATGACAACGTAATAGAAAAAGAAGGAGATTTATTCACTTGTCCAAAGCACTACAGCTTAGCTCATAGCGTATCAGCAGATTTTAAAATGAAGAAAGGTATTGCACTAGAATTCAGGAAAATTTTTAACTCAAGCGACGAACTACGCAGGTTGAATAAAACAGTAGGAGAAATTGCAACTTTAAAATTACCTGAAAGGAATATTTACTACTTAATTACGAAAAATAAATATACAGCAACATCGACGTATAAGATAGTATGGAAAACGCTACATTACTTAAGAAGCAACATGCTAGCAAATCACGATAATTTTTTAGCTATACCCAGAATAGAATGTGGGTTAAATAAATTAAATTGGAGAACAATTCACCAAATGATAAATTATATATTTTACAACACACCAATACATGTGGTAATATACTACCTAAAACCAATTTCGAAGCAAATAAACGCAATAAATCAGCCAGAACCAACTTGTTATCCAATTTGGGACAGAGAAAATATTAAGCAAGAACAAGAAAAAGATGTGTTTTGTGAAGTCATTAAGAAAAAAATTCAATCAGAAGAAGTAGAGCAATTAACAGGTTATTTTGTAGATACAGAAGGAGTATTGTACAAAGAAAATGGAAGCAACGATGTGTTAGTTATTCCCAAGACATTTGTAGAAAAAGTGCTACATGATTTTCATGACTTACCATTTATAGGGCACCAAGGTCAAATGAAGACACTGGATGTTATCAAAAATAGATGTTACTGGCCAAATATGAAAAACGATATCATCACATATGTGTCAAAATGTCATTCATGCAATCAGCGAAAAACTTCACCTCAATTGAAGAATGCACCTTTGCAAAATTTTCCAGAAATTTCTAAACCATTTGAACGTTGTTCAATGGACATCACTGGACCTTTTGTTACATCTCATCGAAGAAACAAATATTTATTAACATTCTTCGATCATTTTTCAAAATATATAGAAATAGTACCCATGGCAGATCAAAAAACAGAAACAGTAGCTAAGGCATTTTTCAATAATATAATAGCAACGCATGGAACGCCAGAAAAAATTATAACAGATCAAGGATGAAATTTTGTGTAAAAATTTATGAAAGAATTGTGTAAAACTTTAAATATACAAAAATTGCAAACTACGGCATATCATGCAATGTCCAACGGATCCATAGAAAGAATCCACCGAGTTTTAAAGGATTTTCTAAGTCATTACATTCACAAAAATCAATTAGATTGGGATAACTGGACCATATTTATGCAAATGTCGCATAATATGACAACGCATACTTCAACAGGCTACAGCCCATACTTTTTATTACATGGAAGAGATCCAAAACTACCATTAGACCAAAATTTTCAACCTAGAAAACTCAAATATAATTTAGATGAAAATTACGTGTCAGAACTAATGACGAGATTAAACGTAGCATTCGCACATGCGTCAGAAAATATGAAAAAAGCAGCAGAAAGACGAGCTATCCAGTACAATAAAAATACAAAAGAAAAAATATTTCAACTAGGAGATTTAGTGTATCTACACGATTCAAGCGCAAAAATAGGAGTTTCCAAGAAATTGACAAAACCTTGGATAGGTCCATACAGAATAATCGAAATTAAAGGACCAGTTACTTTTAAAATTAGAGAATTATATAAAAACAAAGAATTAATTGTACATTCAAATAGATTAAAAGCATGTAAGGGGTTCGAAAGCGAACAACCTGAGAAAATTGAACTTCAAAGAATAGATGTGGCGGAAACCACAGAAGAAGATTCCGAAAGCGAGTCAGAAGATGAAAAATACCGAAAAAACGCAACGTTAGCAATAGCACAAGGACTACAACAACGCGCAGATCAACAATCACAACAAAAAAGACAACCAAAACCCAAAAGAAATTGGAGACTTGAAGTAAATAGACCAACAAGAGGCCTACTTCAGGAAAATTTAAGGAACATACCAAATGTTGAAAATTTAGGGTCAATACAGCGAAGGGGCATAAGAACGTCTTCTAGATTAAGATTGCGTTCGCACCCAGATTAAAAAAAATTTAGAT
>JABXWE010002601.1:0-24070 GCA_014611495.1 Limonius californicus | reverse complement strand
TATTCATAGCAGTAGTTAAAAATTAGATCAAGACAACCTGTTCCTTTTAACCATTTCTCTTACAATTTTAAAAAGCTCGCTTATATTTTCATGTTTTAAAGACCATGACCAGTTGTTTCTACAAATTATATAATTTCAGAAACAAGAAATTCCAAGATTTTACAGCAGAACAAAAAATGCCAACACCGAACAGCAACCTGCAAGCAATTATATTCCTGTGATGGATGGAGAAACAGGTAAATTAACATAGTTTTTTGGGTATTCTAAACATATGCAGTTTTGCACCAGTAAAATAATCTCAAATAGCAGGTGCATACAGGGTGTTTCGTACCTCATCGATAAGCGACTCTGGATGCCCTCTGAATTCAAGTACATATGTTGAAATTTTAAAGATCCGCGAGCTAGTTTTCTGCTTGCTTGCTTGCTTTGAAAGAGCGAGATCTAGAACGCGGTTTTCCAAGCATCTCTAAGCACTGCTACGAATAGAAAAAAAAATAAAAACTTGTCATCATTGAAACTGAACTATATAGTGATTTAGAAAGCATTTTCGAACTCGTGTTTTTTTAACCAACGTCATATATCATTCTGTATTTTTAATAGGTTATTTATTTATAAGAATGAAAAAAGCGACCAACAATAACAAATTAAAACAAAAAAGAAAACATTCAGTAAAATTGTCCAATGTGACTATCGGCAATATTCACACAATCTATAGCTCTCCGAGTAATTGCGTTCTGCGCATTAGGATTGTGCACAGATACAAATGCTGCTGCTTGGTTGGTGCAATTTTCCAGATCCTGGTTGTCGGAGGAGTTTGATACACCAAATGATTCAAATAGCCCCACAGAAAAAAATCTAGGGGTGTAAAGTTTGAAGACATAAGCTTCGAAAAAGGGTAAAGATAATACGAACATGGAATGTACAGGGAATCTCAAACAAAATGATTGAAGTAACAAAAGTGTTGAAGGAAAGAAATATAGATGCTAAAACAAAAAAAGAAAATAGGACGAAGAAAAGAATATCCACAATGGCAAAAGAAAAATACGCAAAACACATACAGAACTGGGAAGCAATTGCAGAAAGAATACTAAGAGTTGATCTGGAAATAAGTGGACGAAGGCTATTCCTTGTTGCAGCATATGACCCGAACCAAGATCAATCAAGAACGGAAAAGGACGAAAAAAGAACTAGAAAGATGCATAGGAGGAAATAAATCAGGAGAAGTATGGAGGTTATTAAGAAACCCAAGAAAACAACATGCGGATAGACATCATATATACTCGTATATACCAAGAACTACTCACGGAAGGGAGACGAAAATATCTAGCAACCACAGCGGTATATGTAGAATATGCAGAACTCGCAGAAATAAATAACACAATGACCATTACCGAAGAAAAAGTCAGGGGAATAATAAGAACCTTAAAAAAGACCCCAGGGCCAGGAAACATACCCGCGCAATTAATAAAGCATGGTACAATCTGTACAGGATGATGCTAGGAGAACTGATGACTAGATACATAATTGGACAACCAACTCTACCAGCATGTAAGGAAGCATATATCGTTTCGATTCATAAAAAGGAAGAAGGGACAAATGGAAAAACTATAGGGGAATATCTGTAACAAGCACCCTTAGCAAACTGTATAGGAAAATCATAAAAATTAGAATAGAAGAAGAATATAAAAATCAGGAACTCGAAGAATAGACTGGATTTAAAACGGGCGATCATGTACTGAATGTATTTTGCCTTTCACAAATAATACAAAAAATAATGGCCACAGGAAAGGAGATCCATTTGGTGTTCGTGGACCTTACAAGAGCCTATGACAGCGTCTCTCAGAAAACATTTGGCAGGCATTAGAAAACGCAAAAATTAGCAGTATATTAATAAGATATCAAGAATAAAAAATGGACCAAACTTAACAAGTGGATTTGAAGTAACTAAGAGTCTGAGACAGGAATGTGGGATATTCCCTACACCATTTAAAATATATGTTGACCAAGCTCTACAAATATGGAGAGGAAAATGTAATAGAATGGGACTACAAGTGAATGATAAAACAACACTGTATTCACTACACTTTGCGGACGACCAGGTGATCATAGCACAGGACTACGACATTTCATACACGACCAGGAAACTGCAGGAAGAATATACACGATGGGGTTTGGACACACATTTTAACAAGACACAATATCTGTCAGAAACCGGAAATTATATTAGACACGAGTGAACAAATAAATCAATGCCATAATTACACATATTTAGGAGTGAAAATAGACAAAAATGGAATACATGAAGAAATAATAACAGCAAGAATGACGAAAGGAAAGCAAGTAATTGCGATACTGAATTCGGTACTATGGAGCAAAAGTATAAATAAAAACACTAAACATATGATGTATAACACCATTGTAAAAACCGTCACTACGTATGGTGTTCAGGTATGGCAAGGACCTTAGAGATGGATTTTTGGAGAACATAAGTAGAGTACCTAATCGCGATAGAATTGGAAACGAAACAATTAGAGAAAGAATAAAAGTAGAAAAGAACATAATACAACGTGTAAAGAGCGACACACGCCTCCCGAAGAAAACCATGAACTGGATACAGAAGAAAAAGGGGAAGACCCCGACGAAGTTGGACAGAAGGGGTACATGAAGCATTAAAAACAAGAAATATAGATCCTAAACTATGGAGGGATTGTGATGGATGGAAGAACGCATTGGGAATCGGAAAACAGCATGAACATTAAAACTGGTTAACAAGAAAAGGTTTGGAGATCTTGGAGGCCAAAACACAGAATCGCCCCGTCCTATCCACCTTCCAGGATAGTGTTAGCGTAACGATATCTGAATATTCATACCATCCTGTTGCCACCACATATCACGCCTTATAACCAGTACCACATTTGGAAAATGTAAACAATTTTGGGCGTTCAGCCTGTTTGGAATGATAACAGGACCAATTAGATAATTATCTACAATTCCTGACTATTCAGATCTTGACTAGCAAAAGATTTTCATGAGCCCAATTGTGGTTGTTGCGTAAACTGTACACACACCGTCGCGGATGAATGCAGCTTTGTCCTTCAACAAAAAATTTTTGTTGAAGTTATGGTCCAAAGTGCGCTAGTGCAGAAGTTACTGACAAAATTGAACTCCTTATGGAGAGTCAGGTGGCAACAAATGCGAAACGTTAATTTTTCTATAAGGATACAAATTACTTACGCTCTAGAGAATCGTGGAAAACCATTAACGGATTAAGGCAAAATACACGCTCAACCAAAAGATTTGAAAACATTGGATTAAGTCAGTGGAAGGATTATTACAAGGAATTTCTTACGGAAAAAAAGTATATAAGAAGGTCAAAAAATATGCAACAGAGCAGGTGACTGAACACGTAGACGATTTTACTATAGAAGATGTAATACATGCTATAAAAATCATGAAAAATAGTAGATCGCCTGGTCCTGGAGGTGTGCCTATCGAGTTGGTGAAATACGTGCCAACGGTAGCTATAGAGAAGTTAACTGCCATATTTAATAAATGTTAAGAGGTGATCAAGTCCCATTTAAGTGGAAAATCGCGTACATAAGCTCGATGTACAGGAAAGGTAATAAAAAAGATTGTCCAAATTACCAGGGAATAAATGTATTAACATCGACTGGCAGACTGTATGGACGGGTCGCAAAGGAAAGGTTTGAACAAGACATAGAAGAACTGGAAGTGCAAAGTGGTTTCAGACCTGGCAGATCATGTATAGACAACTTGTTTTTTATGAACAAATTATGGGAAATAATGGAGACGAGTGAAATAAAATCTATAATAATGCTGTCAAGAAGCTATATGAAAGTAGTACCAGTTGTATAAATATGGGAGGAGTCTTGTCTGGCGAATTTATGGTTAATAAAAGATTGCGACAGGGCTGCATCATGTCTCCAACATTTTTTAAGATATATTTAAATACAGCGGTAAAGATATGGACACGGAAGTGCTTCAGAATGGGTATTCAGATTGGTCGAGAGGACGTTTACACCTTGCTCTTTGCGGACAATCAGATTGTGCTGACTGAAGATGCCGATGATGCCAGTTATGTGATGAAGAAGTTAATGGAAACGTATACAAAATGGGGGCTCGAAATCAACTTGGAGAAGACTGAGTATATGGTTATTTGAGGTCAAGGGGAAGATATATTCACGGAAGCAGGAACGATTAAGACAACAGATCATTACAAATATCTAGAAGTAACATTAACATCAGATGGCAAACACGAGAAAGATGTTTTAAACAAAATAGGACAAGGAAGAAGACTGACACAACAACTACACTCTATTCTGTGGAACAGGGCTATTAAAAAAAAATCTAAAACAACAATGTTCAAAACGCTAATTGAAAGTTCAATCAGATATGGTTCGGAAATATGGGTGATAAATAAGAGATTAGCACAAAGAATAAATGCAACCTAAATGAATTACTGGAGAAGATGCTGCAGTGTTACAAAACTTGAGCATGTGAGGAATACAGCGATTAGAGAGAAAATGGAAGTAAATAGAAGCTTATTTGACACGAAAAAATTACTCTTGTATGGGCATCTCAAGCGAATGGAAGAGGAGAGACTACTCCATAAAATGTATATATGGACACCCCCAGGACATAGAAAAAGGGGGAGACCGAGAATAAAATGGAAAGATACCATAAAGAAAGCAATGGAGAAGACAGATTAGGGGGAGGATGAATGGATAGATAGGAAGAGTTGGCGTTTAGGATGCGAGAAACGGACAGAAGAGCCGTAAGATTTATGCAACTCCAAGGCTCCTGGATTATAGCAAACATTGCAAATTTCGCGGAACCTTTGATCGGCACATCTGATGGTCTGAATAACAGAATGTTTTCTGCTCAGATATCGCTCGCTGCAGAATCTTGCCGCTGTAATAAAGTTACCACGGCACTCACCAACTATCCAAATCATATCAATATTGACATGATATTTTAGTTAACCTTGTATTTTCCTTCTCAACATTATCTTTATGTTAACTTTAGTTGCATATTTGTAAAATGTTTGGCACATCGAAGTTGAGATCAAGGATGTTCGATCATTTTTAAATAAGACGTTGGCGTAGATCGGATGAGATCGTTGAAATGTTTCGATTGGCCATACATGAGGATTGTCGGGGGGATGAGTAAATAATTTAAGGTGTAACATAAAATGTAAAAGCTGCGGACGTGAAATTATTTACAGTAATCCGAGCTAAATATAAATTCAAAATTAAGAAATAAAAGTGTAAAGATTGGATTGGAATGAGTTTAGATTTATTGCAACCTTACAAAAATATTAAAAAGTGGACTTTAAATGAACTGGTAATCTTTTATTTGGGATGTAATCAGAGTCAAAGACAGCGAACTACGAAGGTGTGGTAATATAATAAATGAGCAACCCAGCAATTGAGATAAACTTTTATGAGAGCTAGCCGGATGCAAGGTGAAGTAATTACTAAATATGTAAAATGTATAAACATTATTAGTATAATTCAGGTTTAGTTAAGTTTCGCAATTGTGTTTTAGTTTCTGATTGACAGAAGACAATTAGGAGTAATAGAAGTTAAGGTTGAATTAGAAAAGTACGCTGCTGTCCGTACACGTCAATATATTCATCAAACGTAAATTCCATGCTTTAAATACACAGTCTAATGTAATAAGAAACCAAAATGTATACAAACAACGGAGTCTATTTAATTTTGTTAGTACATTAACTTTTATAAAATACAATTACAAAAAAGTATATACCTCTTTTTCAAGTCATAATATTTAAATATTATATTCAACAGTAACATAACATTTAATTGGAAGAAACGAAGTTCTACGTTCCTAATGTAATATTATGTAAATTGGTTGGTGGTAAAGCAAATATACAAGTAGATATAGTAAATGGTAATACTCGTATAATAGCATTTAGTAGAACTACGTATATATGGAAATAATAGTAATCTGCAGACGGTGAGTATAAAGGAAAGTTATTTTTGATCTTGGAAATATTAGCTGATAAATGAGTTCAAATTTCATAACATATGTGAAATAGTTGGATTTTGCAGACCGGGAATGGACAATTCCGTCTGATACTACATCATTACCCGTCAGCACCTCATTACCAACTGGATTGAACGAATCAAGCAAAGATTCGGTTGCTTCAGATGTAGTACTATTAAGACTTAATAGCCCTACACTCTTAACAGTCACCACAACAAATTTTTCAGATTCTTCTACGACCATTACCGTATCGTCTCCTAGAGGTAATGTATTTTCTTTAACCACAAAATATTCTCATAAATAGAACCATTTACAGGTACAGATCCGAAAGCTCCTAAAGTAAATGTATCCCAAATTGAATTAAAATTGAGATATTCGAACCGTAGCTTAGATTCAACCAATGCAGCATTCGGTGAATTTCCATTCATTGAGTCAAGGAACAACAACAAAGTTTCACAAACTTGTCTCCACGTCGATGGCCCTTCTAAGAGCTTTTGTCCAGAAGGATATCGAATTGTAGCTAATACACACTGCATGTTAATTCTGGATAATGAACCGTTCCCACCTGCTTGTCCGTACCCGCATCATTTACCTTACGATAACATAGAAAAGTATATAGATAAGTATTTCGTTCATACAGCAGTATGGATACATGCGGTTATAAACACCGTAAGCGGTTTTCCCGAATTTGAGTGGATTGAAAATGGTCCTGATTATGGTAGAACATACAATAGCCACATTAGTAATTTTAACAAAGTAAAAAATAAAAATTGTCTCGTTAGAAGGAATAACACTATTTATCGTGTATCATGTTCGGAGAAACATATTGCAATTTGTATGTATTCATTTTCGCAAATAATCACATCACCTACTGCAAGCGTGTGTCAGAATGAACAATACAATTATTGCGTTTTTGCGCATTATGATTTGACGAAACCGACGTGTTTCTGCCAAGCCTTAAACAGCTTCCAACCGCCCAAAAATAATTTTTGTGAAAAGCTGGCAGAGCCCGTTTTGCCTTTTCAAACTCACTTATTAATTGCAGCCGAAGCAGAATTTGCAAAAGTAGGTAACAAATGTTGGATCGGAATGCACAAAAAAGAACATACCCAGGAATATAAATGGTCCTCCACAAATACTGACGTTAATTACACCCAATGGGCAATACCTTACAACTGCAAGCTATCGGAAGGAGCATTACAATTTGGTAAATATGGCTTTGGTGGATGGACTCTAGTAAAAGATAGGACGTTAGGATGTGCTATTTGTGAAACCGAAGCACTTTTTAAAAAACCCTTTTTGAAGTTCTTTCGCGGTTTTCCAGGTAATTCACTTATATTATATGTGGAACATATGCATGCAGTTACTAGTTTTCATAAATTGTATGATATTTATTGCTTCACTGACGATAGCGATAATTATTTTAAAACAGTAAGACCCGTTTTACATGTTAAAGATTCTGCCGATAATGCGTATTTTGAGTTAAAAGTTGCAGCCGACCGTCCAAGTCATTACTGGTGTGAAGCATTTCAGTATCCGTCTTTCAGTGTTGCCAGAAGCGAAATTTTAGTTACTCATTGGCTGTACGATTACTCACATGAATTCTCCATACATGTAAAAAGTAAAATCCAGACAAATACTGATCCATTTATCAATAAAATACATATTGAATTGTGTGAGCGAATAAAAAATCGTACTGATTTTTATTTCGGCACCGTAATTTCAGTGCGACCAATGAGAGCATATTTCAACGAAAGCACGTACTATATAAATATGATAACACATTTGACTCTTAAGCGAAGGTCAGAAAGTGCGACAGAAGAATATATACATCTACTGGCAGCATTAAATAATATGTCCATGATAACGGGTGTCTATAACAGTCAAATATGCCTACAAGAATATACCATAGCACCTAATGGAGATGTTCTGGAATGGCCTGAGACTCGAATTGGAGCTACTACAATACCTAGCAATATATTATGTCTAGATGAAGAGCGGAATATGTTACCCGTTACACGAAAATGCAAAGGCGATTTTTTGCATGGTAGCAAATGGGGAGAGCCTCTAGGCACTTGCTATAGAAACACAACATATTCTGCGACAACGGAAGAACTTTTTGACCTTTTACACGCAAATGTTTCAGCAGAAAATTTGACCACCCATTTGGTTGAAATAACGCAAACTTATGCAAATGCGCAGTCGGTTGATGTATTCTTAATTGCGAAGAATTTAGAAAAGCTGACCAATATAACTGAAGATGAAATTGATGGTGTACGCTATTTACGTATTATCAGCAATATCATGCACTTCGATAATGATACTCTAAACGAAGCGCAAATGATACTAAATTCAACTGACATAATTTTATCAACATTAGACAGTTTTTTAAATAATAAAAATTCAACAACTATAGTTTCGCCCAGATTAATTATACAAATAATCGATTTAGCGGATCCTGACGTAATAGGTGTAGGTTTGTACAAGGAGACGCCAGAAACCAACAGCTTTGAACAATATAAGCTTTCATTACTCTACAGAAATAATTCTTTAGAAAATATAACCAGAAATGTACAACTAGAAATAGCAGCCTTGTTTCCCCCAGAAATACTAAACAAAAACAGGACAAACAAATTCGTCGTTACTGTGTTCTACAATGATTTCTTATTTAATTCAAAACATAGAGCTTATGACGTAGCAACAATCATTAGTATTTCAGTTCCTGGAGTAATAGGACTTTTACAACAGCCAATTCAAATAATTTTTAAAATGCCAGAATATTATTCTAAACATAAACTGTGTTCTTACTGGCAGTATGGAATCAATTCTCTTTCCGTAAGTATACCCGGTAAATGGAATATCGAAGGGTCAAGTGCTAGAAGGTTTGGCGTATTTGAGATATGCGAATATTATCACATGACCCACTTCGGCCATTTGCTGAAACATAAATTTAATGAATATGACCGCCCACTGGAAATTATAACAGCGATAGGTTCATTCCTGTCACTCATTGGAGTCATGCCAATTTACGCTACTGCCATTTGCTTCAAAAACTGGAGAAACAGACCAGGAAATATTATTCTAATTAACTTCTGTCTAGCTATAACCATGCAAGTGATATCAACATTTCTAATGTATGCTGTCAAGAAAGATGGAATTCTATGCAAGACGGTTGGTGTAATACTTCACTATTCAGTTCTCACTGAATTTTGCTGGATGCTTGTGGTAGCAATGTTGCAATACAAGAGATATGTTGCCGTTTTTGAGCCTCGAAATATTAATATTGTAAAAAAAAGTTTATTAGTGGGATGACTACTTCCAGTAGTAATTACGTTATGTATTTCACCCAGCAATTACGAGCTTAATGAACAACAGTTTTGTTTCATAACCGGACACTACTTTAATTTTGGACTGATTCTTCCTATAACAGTGATTTTAATCATAAACACCATCATTTATGTATCAATCGTGTATAATATATCACAATCGAACACAACCGCATGTATCACAGTCAATCGAAGTTACAAGAGGGAGATACTACTGGCATTTCTGTTATTTTTCATTCTCGGCATATCTTGGATATTTGGTCTGCTGGGAACCTTAGGAGTGGGATCCTGGAATAGCTACGTCTTTTGCATCGCTGCTACTTTGCGTGGTTTAGTACTGTTTTTGTATTTCATATCCGGAAATAAGGAAACACGGTATCTATGGAATAAACGCTTTTCTTATTTTATAAGTGTTCAACTATTGTACTTAAAAATTAAACATCGAATTTTGAAGTAATTAAGTAAACGTATGGAGTGTTTTAATATGCTCTATCTAACATAATATGATGCAGTTGATGTAATTAATAAATTTAGTTGATGGAATATTGACTAATTATAATCATAAATTTGCCTTATTTTGTACTATCCGTTTCATTTCTTTGTCTTCTTTCAGGCAAGGTACTGGTAAAGAAACAAGATTTAATCTTCGATACACAGCCACGTATTTATTGAATACCAAGGTTACTTTCTAAAAGCATCTAATTACCATATATACTTAGTTTCAAAAGAGCATGGGAAACACTTAAAACTGATAAAGTAACTGTAATCAAATACAAGCACATTCGTTAACTTGAACACTAAAGAAAACCCCGTACGTGTGATTTATAAATCAAAACATTGCAAACTAAAATATTTAATAAAATTGCAATTTTCTGCTATTAATTGAAGAATGCTTACAATTTGGTACATGGACCATCTGTTACTTAGTAATTAGGTATTTGCGATCCTTAATCATCATGATGTCATACCTATAAACGACAAATTTATGTTTTCCTGTATGAGGGTGTGCAGGTTGCGCTCCGCACAAAGGAGCCTCTTTAGGAGGGGTGTCATTTCAAGACGATAAATAATAGTAAATTTTTAAACAATTCTCTTGTTCATAACGTAAAACTTTACTAGATGGATTGCACAATTTAAAATATACACAGTAAGGCGATAAAAAATAAACGGTAAACGCAACAACCGTAATGTATATCCATGTTTAAAGCTAAAATTAATATTTCCACTCAACAATTTGCGTACAACGTGTAACGTTCGTTTAGTTTTGCCGCTTCATATGAATGAACGTTTTATTTTAATTGCCGCTCTTAAGTCGATTACTATTTTATTATTTTAAAAGATTAATTGATGGGAGGTCACTTTTACGAAACTTCCGAAAGGGAACGCTTCACTTGTATGTTTAGTATGTTTATGTCGACCGAAAACAGTTTTTAGAATACTTGTCTGCAGAATGACCCGGAAGTTCCACGTGGAATATTTTGTTCTAGAGTTATTTCACCTTATTTCGTTATATGGTGAAACCTTCCAGCTGTTGGAGATTCGCGTTATGTTTTCTCGTCAGTCGATTTAACATCTCCGTTCGACCCGGTTGCCTGTTAAAATCTCGGCGCCGACAACAAGACAAGGCAAAAGTTAGCCAAAGCTTCTGAGGGTGAACGCACGTGGTTTTGAGTTAGAGTTTTATGGCAGCGCCTCTGCTAAATTAAGATGCCGTAACGTTTTCTTGCCTAGAACAGATTAGTTCTCGACTTGTGTCGGATTAAAAATAGTAGCAGAGTGCAATTCAGTGAAATTGTCTTCTCGACTTTCGGATTAGAGCCTTCAACCCCGTGATTTCCTCCATTAAACCGTTGCAAGTGATAATCCCGTACATCGGCGGAGATTTTGTTCCTGTAGTTTTTTTTTGGAAGGAAGTCTTGGCCCGTAACCTTGTCACCAAATCCGATTTTTGTCTGCCTCTGCGGGACATAAGAACACCCCAAATTGTGCCTCTCTCTACTCCTTACCGAAGAAAGCTAAGGTAACCATTGTTACTGTGTTATTGTGAGAACTTGTTCCGAGATTCATTTTATTGGCTTAAAGTGCTGAACCCCTTTTCTTGGTGTAACGCAAAGCGACATTCAGTCTCCAGTTGCCATTATTTGTTGATTGGAAAATGTAATTGTAAATTGTAATTTTTGTAAAGTCGAACGTCGCTGGCTGTGTAGATCGGTGTTCAGTACAAAAAATATCGTAAGCTACTGGCGGCGAGCTCTTTGATTCGAATGCCCCAAACTTCCCTATAGTGCAACTACATTTAGTACCATCTTGATTGTATTTTTTTTTGTATTATAAGTCACCAATTTCAAACAGTAGAGCTACATTTGTCCATAAACCAGCTAAACGGAGTTGCGCCGATTATATCTTTCAAGTTATATTTCAATGTGGCATTTCGCATTTACTATTTAGTTTGTGTCAACTGTTATCGATTATAATCATTAGATCGTCAATTTGTTAATTTTAAATCAATTTTTAAAATAATTAAATGCCCAGTTCGCTGCATATCACTGTTATATAAACTAATGCCACTGTACAACAAAGAGGCTAAGTAGATAGATGTGCTGAAAGGCCAGGTTCTAACGCGAGAAGCATAGGTTCAATTCCCAGATGAGGACAATTTCTTTCAAATTATTTATTTAAAATTAAAATTTCTATTCAGCTTCCTTTTGCTTTGGTTCATTATAAACACAGGGATAGATATGAAATCGTTGTGATTATAATATTCACGAAGTATATTAACTTAGTTAGATGCTTATGTGACGCAGTTGTTTAGATAACATATGCGTGTGTAACAAATTGTAAATATACTGATGGTCAAAATTAGCGCACCACCTACATATTTTTGAATATATAAATTTCTTTATCGTGGAGGCTTATAAATCACACATTTTCTGAAACATTGAAACAGTTTGTACTCTTTTTAGTCATGCCAATGCAAGTTAAAACTTGTTTTGCGCTAATATGCAATATTGTGTTGTTATTGACTGCAAGTGTAATAGCGTTGTGGGTTTGATTTTCCTGTGTTTTCGCAACTTGTGGTCAGATATTCATTTTATTCGAATTGTGTACACATTGAAATGCCTCCAGTAAGAATTGTAAGTGAGCATAATGCTGTAAAAATTGTCACCTTGATGGAAGAAGACTATTGGTCAATGTCTTCAGCGGTTTAGGGCAACAGGTTCACATGCTAGGAGACCAGGGCAAGGCCGACCAAGGTCCACAAACCAAATCGACGATCGTTTTATACGCCAACGAGCATTAAGAAATCGGTTCCTCACCGGAAACTAGATAAAAAATCGACTTCAAGATGTTCAAAATGTCGCGATTTCTTCCAAAACAGCAAGAAGAAGGCTCCAGGAATCTGGATTGAGCGCAAGACACCCCGCAACAGGCCCTCTCTTAACCATAGTCCACAAGCAAGCTAGGCTTCAGTTTTCTCGGGAACATGTGGATTGGGATTTCGATGACTGGATGAGAGTCTTGTTTACTGATGAAGTCAGAATAGGCTTAAAATCTTCCGATGGACGCACTTTTATCTGGAGAAGACCAGGAGAAAGATACAGCCAAGCATGTATGATTCCCCAAGTGCCTCTCCGTGGGGGGTCAATAATGTTTAGGGGTGGCATTTCTTTCGAGGTTCGTACGGATTTTGTGTGATCCGAGGAAGAACATTAAACGCTCCGAGGTACATCCAGGAGATTCTGGAAGAACATGTCGCACCTTTTGCACCTTACCTAGGCGACAATTTTTTGCTTAAGGACGATAATGCCAGACCGCACCGAGCCCAGATCGTGAACGAATAACTGAACGAAGTTGGCATTCAACGTTTAGAGTGGCCAGTGCGTAGTCCTGACTTGAATGTGCTGGAACATGTTTGGGATCACCTTAAATGACGCATTTGACGTCGAAATCCTGCTCCTGAAAACTTGGTTGAGGTGGAAAACGCGGCTCTTGAAGAATGGCAAACATTCCCCAAGATTTCATGACAAATCTTTTCCACAGCATCCAAAGACGTTTGAGGGAAGTTATTCGAGCTAGAAGCGGCAATACACGATATTGAAACTGAAACACTTGTTTATTTTCAATTTTTTTCATTCCTAAGTTTTCACTGAATATTTCAATAAAATATGGATTATTTTTATGGTACTTTGTTTCATAACAAAATTTTTCGAAATCATTGAAAAACAATTCTTTGTATTCTTATTTCAATAAATTAAATTAATTTTGATAAGTATTCTAACATTGAAAGAATTAATTCAAAATTTATTAATTGGTTCGCTTATTTTGTCCATCAGTGTATATAACCATGCGTATAATAATGCATTAAAGGAATCGGGAGTTGATGTAAGCATTAAAGTGCGCGGTGCTCTTGCTAAGAGATAATAAATTGCCTACGTACCCCGTTAGACAGGCTTAACCCCTTGCTGGGTATCGTTTATAGTAATTTATGTAAAGCGCTGTTTTGTTTATTCAGCTTCCTTTTGCTTTTGTGAATTATAAACATATCGATAACTGAATGAAATCATCGGTAGTGCTACGAAATATCTAAGCATTTGCGCGGAACGAAGATTAACGTGTGGATGCCATATAAATATCAAATTAAATCAGTGGTACAGCAGATTGGGCCAATTCTATTGCTTAATCAACCGACGATCCCCCCTTAAAACAAAGTTCGCGTTAAGAAATTATAAATCAGTGCTTCGACTTATGGTAACTTATTAACCCGGTGTGGGGTGCAGCACCAAAAACGCAAATTGACAAAATTCAGACTACGAAACAAAATACTCAGAATCTCAATAAACGCTCCCCGGTACGTACAACATTATCAAATTTATAGTAAATTAGCGACTCCACTATAGTTGAACATATTCATAACCAAACCGATAAATTTTATAACATACTTATTTTTTGAGATTGCAGAGACATAATTGCTAGGCAAACATCATATTCATAGAGATAAAAAAGACCATTCCCCAAGACTTACATGTAACCAGTAATGAAAGTAGTGAAAACGATTAGCACTATTCCAGAATATACCAAAGATTTTTCTCCATCTAGTTTTATTTCTCCATATCCGAGATATCTAGTTTTACATAGTCTTAAAATTAGTATTTTGTTTTATTTAATTTGTCTTATAATTCAGTTTGTTTTTCCATGTTGCATACATAGTTTTTGCATTCCAATATCTAAACATTTTGTAATTCTTGTATGAAATTTTTCTACTTATTTCCTAATCGTAATTCCTTAAATCGTCGTTGCCGCCAGCGATTGTAAATTAATTAAACTAAATACATGTTTGTAAGCAAACAGCTTCTCACTGGAATTAGCATACAAATGAATAATACTAGTATAGAACCAGTCACCCAATACAAATATTTAGCAACGCCAATCAACGAAAATAATGAAAGTACTTGAGAAACGAAGACCAGCATTGAAACAGTAAAAACCACATTTGAAAAAATAAGAAATCTATTTAGCATTCGTGATGTGAATTTGGGAATAAGAATGCATAAGATTAGAGATGCTTGGAAAACCGCATCCTAGATCTCGCTCTTTCAAATACAATACAATTCAAGATTAGACGGTTTGTATTCCTGACTCTACTTTACGGGTTAGCCTCCGATTAGAGAAAGTAAGACAAGAAGGAGCTACTTCTTTATAGTAGGGTATTGCTATTTTAGTTGTGAATATTTAATAATAATGAATTCCGCAGAGAAGCTGCTTAATAGGTGCAGAGAAACGACATACAGGGAATTTTTCATTTTAGTATACATTGCCTATGTGTACTTTTAAAAAGAACGCATCAATTACGCCTATTATGTAGGCAACCAACTATACAGAAAACTAAAGCATGCTGTGGCATCCCATAAAATATGAACTAAAAGTAATCACGTTTTAACCGAAAAAATGAAATTAAATATTTTATGCTATGTTGAAGAAAACCCCATAGTACCACTACGAAAAATAGGTTCACATTTTAATGTTTCTAAAACCTCGGTATTTATAACACTAAAAGAATTTAAATATAAATCGTACACATTTTCGAATCACCAACAACTATTCGATGGAGACAAAGAAAAAAGAACAATCTTTTGTGAAACATTCTTTAATTTGCTGAATGAACATGAATACATTTTAAATAAGATAGTTTTTAGTGTCGAAGCAACTTTCACAATAAATGGAGAAGTCAATTCACAAAATTTTCTGCATGTATTACAATTCCTCATCTATCCACTATCCAGTATCCTGATAAACTTATTTCTTAGATATTGGTCCCGCACTAACTGCCATTTACAAAACTGAACTCACAGTCAATACACTGGGAAAGTTAACTTATAGCTAGGAATAGTTGAAAATAAGCTTATCGATCCATATTTTATTGATAGTAATCTTAATACAGCCAAATTTTTAGAGCTATAAAGGAACGAAATCATTCAGACAATAGAAAACTTAAACATCGATGACCCATGGTTTCAGATGGATGGAGCCCATCCGCATTCCACGAATGCTATAAGAAACTTTCTAAACGACAGGTTTCCAGGACATTGGGTCGGAAGATTCGGTCACGTATCGTGGCCCTGCGTTCTGCAGATTTATCGCCCAATGATTTCTTTGCTTGGGGATACTTGACATCAAAAATTTATACAAATATTCCAATACAAAGTATTGATGAATTAAAATATCCCATACGTACCGAATGCAATAGCTTGAATCCCGACTTTCTTGCGAATGCGGTGCGTGCTGTTCAACACCGTTTAGGTTATTGTTTAGAAGTAGAAAGTGGCCATTTAGAATACTTGTAACTGTTGTTTTTATTTTCATTTCCGTTTTCTGTTATTAATATTCAATGTTTTACAATAATAATCGTCGTTGTTGTTCAACTAATTTTGATTTACTTATTTAATATAAACACTGCATCAACATAACCTTCATACTCAAATAATTTACAACTACAGTGACGTTTGTTCCTGTTTTTTAGCTGTGGGTATAGTTGGTTGCCTATACAATACGCATAATTGGCGCGTTATTTTTAAAAGTATAAATAGGCAATGGGGACTAAAAAGAAAAAGTCCCTGTATATTTTTTGTACAATCAAAACAACGTGGTGAGCAAATTATGAACATAAACTGCGTAATCCTTAATAAATATATATTATTATATTTTATAGAAGTGCGAGCTCATTAACTTTAGGAATATCAGACAATTTAAGTTTTTTGTAATTCGAGGTTTTTGATTCGAGTGTTGTACTGAAAAATAAAACAACCCACTAAAGTGGGGTTTCACCAACAAGGAAATTAAAAATTTAACAGTGTTAATAATGACATAATGTTATGTTGTATAAAACCGATGATAATTAACATCAAACAAGTTTACACTTTTAACTACAGTACTTCAGTACCCGTCTATTAAAATATTAAAATAACGTGTATACGGTATTGTCATTTCTCGGGATCTGGACACTGTTTTCCAAGCATCTCTAATATGCACTTAGGCCATATTTGGTCCATTGTACACCCTAACTAAGAATTTTGCCTATCTGGGGTAATTCTAACTCCAGTAGTGTTTTTTAACGTGTCACACATCGCAGTGGCACGGGACCTACGGCTTTTGTTCTCGGCCAGAAAAATCTGACCGGCCTCGACCGTATTCGAACCCGCGTCCCATCGATCTATATGTAAGTGCGCTAAACAGTAGACGAAAGACGCCGGCTATATGTACATAATAAAACATACTATAGGCACATCGTAGTAGGCTGGTCCACGCGATCTGTCATGTTGATCTGGTGGAACCTTGATGAGGTTATCATCGCTGTCAACGTCGTATCCATTTTCATCAACATGTGTAGGGATGGAAGGTCCAGTGGCGTGCAAAGAATATGGTACCCTACACACATACAGTCTTCCCGTGCCATGAACTGCAGGAGGTTTGTATTTACATCCTTTTTCTGGCTTCTTAGGTTCATAATCGGTAGGGCCCGGAGTATCATCTTTAGGATATACCAAACGGGGAGCTCTATTTTGTAAACTCGAACCACCCTAAAAAAACATTGAATAAGTGAAGCAGATTTTAAGGGTTTACCCGTAACCAAGAATATTTACCCTTGTAGCTGATCGAACTTCTGGATGGTATATAGTATGAGTGTATAATTTATGCCCTACGCCAAATTTCCTTTCTGTGCCACTTAAGAATGGAACACAATTTTCTGAAAGGTTTCTATTACTAAAAGAAACGTCAAACAAGTAATATATTACCAAGGGTATCCTTTGCGTCACAAATAATGTAAGTATTTGGGGCTACATTGGCGGGGGTACTAGAGGTGTGAGTTTCTTCAAAGCGCGATGCTAAACTGTACATTTTTAATTTTTCAAGTATATAAATTCACATTTATTTAAAATCGTTAGGAGGTTATTTGTCTTTCAAAAATAAGGAACACAAAAAACACACCTCATGTATAAAAATATCACAAAGTCATTGACAGTTTGCTGTTTAAACAAAACAATTTTGCTCGAAATGAAGCTGCTTGCTTAAAAGTTAAATTAATTTCAGTTATTTTATTCAGAAAATCGTAGTTAGTTGGATTCTATTTAATTACATTACTACCTGTTGTCTGAGTGATTTTTTCTGGCCTATGCGTTTTCTTAAAATCCCTTAATATCTACATAATTCGTAATTCCGAGAAAACGCTAATTTTCACCATTTGGTTCTAGTTACCATGCCAACTTTATTAATTTGACAGTTTAGATAATAATTGTCAAACAATGCAGTATTGAACAACAAATATAAGGAAGGGCGTTATAGTAAATTAACAGAAATAATACGAACAATAACTATAGATAAATATAGATTATTATACAGATAAATATATTTTAAAAATTTAATAATTTCCGGGAAAGTGTTTTTGATTGCAAGGAAACCGTTGTAGAATAATTATCAGTTACTATTCGTCATGCTATGCACCTACATTCATATAATTGGTTCAGAACTATAAAGTTTTGTAGATCATGTAGTCATTGTTTTGTTAAAAGTATGCTACATCTATGGTAAAGATAACATTTTGTTTGCCAACAAAGGTTTTCTTGCCAGTACTACCTGAAATCTTTATAGTTTGTATGCCATAAACTTTATCTTCAGTCCTGCGTTAATGTTTAAACTACACATTGTTTCTGCAGGTAACCTAGATTTTACTAGCTGTGTCATTTCTTAAGCGCTACCAATACAACATTGAAGAGTAGGTCTGGTAAGTAATTTTAATAGACTTATCTGCAGTATTCATGCATGATGATATTCTCCACAAAATACAAATACGAAGAGTGGTTTCTGAAAACCTTGGCTTTGCTTACCATAACTTAATATTTAATCAGACAAAAATATTGCGTAAAGGATGTTTTTATTTACATCGTTTTTCATTTTTGTGATTTTTCATAATTAAAATTAAAATTTTTAACAGTTTCTTCCTTTTTTTCTAATTAGTTTTTTAGTCTTTTAGTTTAGTTAGTATTTTAGTTTTTGTTTTCATAGATGTTATTTTATTTTTTTGCCACGTCGAAGGCAAAGAAGTAACGCTACAGAAAAGAAACACTGTTTGTGTAGGCAAGAGTGGTAATTTGGAGAGTTTAAAGATTCTATCTAATAATTCTATAATGATTAAAACAGTCACTACTAATATTATAAAGAAAATGAAATTAATTAAAGTAGAACTAAACTTTAGTAGCAAATGTTTAAATCCCTACTCAAATGCGATTACCAGTCAGCAGGTAGCATCTCTGAACAATAGCGTTGGTGCTTATTGGTCTGTGGTCTGGGCCGCATTTGACTTTCTTGGCAAAGGCAGTAAAATCCGGCGATGCAACTTTTTATTGAAACAGAGTATAATTATAGTATATACTATAAAATGTTATGATAAAAGTATCTACATAAAACTAAATTAAAATTACCGAATGACTGACCATTTATTCCCTGAATATTGTTAAATATGTTAACGATATAATGAGCGCTGTTGTGCACTAACGATATAAGTAATCCTGTTAAATAGGTTTTGCAGTATAAATCACTTATTTTCGAAAGTATGCTAATTTGGTTACTGTTCTGGGTAAATCCAGTCGTAATTTTGACCAGTCGCAGTTACATCATGGCTTTTCGAAAGCGACGATAATAATCAAATTATGGAAATTGCAAGAAGTTATACCGACGAAGGCATAAATACTTCTAAATATTTACAAAAACTTTAATCCGAACTCGTATGGCGTCATAGATGTTCCACCTTCTAGCGGAAATGGTTTCGTTTGCATAAAATTATTAGCACAAATTATTAGCAGTTCCAACGCAGATTACCACCAAGATATGAATGCCGAAGTGTTTGAAGATTGGTTTTGCACATTTTTACTTCCAAACATTCCGGAAAACAACGTGATTGTGATATATAACGCATATTGTCATTCCAGGTAAATTAAAAAGATACCCAAGCAAAGCACATATACAATTTTTAAATGAAAATAATGTTTTTATTCCCGGCAATGTGAAAACTAAACTATCTTTGTTAAAACTAATAGAAGAACAGAAATTTAAAAAATCATATTTCGTTGCCCTTGCAGACGGCCGCACCGTTTTGAGATTACCCCGTTACTTTTGCGAATTTAATCCGATCGAAATGATGTGAAGCACGTTGAAAACAAACATCAGAAAAAGAAAACCTTCTCCTAGGTTAAGCGGCAATGTTCTGGGTCTTATCAGAGGTGCTGCTTGTGAAATTGATAAACATTGGAGAAATTGCATCGAACACATCGGTAAGGTTGAACAGAAGTATGCTCCAAAATATGCAATCAACCTTTAATAATTAATTTAGGAGCTGATTTTATCTTCTGATGCCTCAGAATTTATAGACATCGAGTCTGAGTAAATTAAACAAATGAACCAAAATATATATATATTGCTGTGTTATACTTGATAAAATGGACTTAATTCTATTTAAATATAAAGTATTAAAGCTATAGGAAGCTTTCCTGTATGAAAGTGAGTGGTTCACATACACTATTTCAAAGGAGTTCATACGTTGTCCTCTCCGATCATTCTTCGGGTGGTGGTAATATGGGAATTGCAAGTTTTGAGTTCATCTGAAGGAAATTTGGCAATGGAGCCGCGTACATAATGTTGCTTTTATGCCTTTCGCCAATTTTTACTGAATCTTGAGCTGTAATAACAATTATATTAATGTAAATGTTTATATTTTGACAGTTCAGACCAATTTTGTAGATTTAAGCATATTAATGTGGTTAATTGGCTGTAATTTGTACTGAACGCCTTTGATTTGGCATAAGAGGCAACTTTGTGTTGTATTTCTTTAAAGTTTAAATGTGTATTAATTTGTTTATCAGCAAAGTTAGATAATTTTCATCGACTATTAAAGAAATTGTAAAATTACATCGAAAGAATGTTTAGATTCTGCTATATTTGTATGTAAACTTGTAGTATAAGTGATATGGATGATTTTCGTCGTATTTCCCATACCAACAATGCTGCCTTTGTTTGTTTATGTGTTATTTCAACATATTTTCACAATTTCGTTTATATGTGTGGAAATTGCTAAGTTATTTCTATTCCTTAAGGAATTATGAGTTATGAAGTTTGTTAGGAACAATGCTTTAATAATTGAATTGTTTATGTTTATATGTCAAAAGGTCATGTGCTTATAGAAATTTCGAAATTCTCCTATATTTAAGTGTTTAGATACTATTAAAATGTTTTATAAATGATGGTATTGTTATGTTAGGATAGTTTAAGATGGTTTTTCATAAATTTAAATGTTAATTTGTTTGTTTATCATTAATTTATCGAATTTGTTTATATTGTTTAGGTTAGTTTTCATTGTATATAGGTCATGTTTGGTCTTAAAAATTTGTCTTTTGAATGAGGATTTCGAATATGTAATTAGTTTTTCCCTAACATGATCCGTAGTTAAGTTATTTAGTTTATAAGATTTATTATTCGAATTTGGCATTTTCCTAGCGGCGTCCTGATTGGTCAATTTTGTCAGGTGTTTTGCAAGGTAGATTAGAATTTGATAAAAAATCTAGAAGTTATGTGAGTTGCCATGACAACGCTAGGTTTTTTCACTTCACTTCCTAAAATTTTCGACGAGGAACCTTTGAAGGTTTCCTAACAAATTTGTAAAATTAAATTACTGTTTGTGATTTTGTTTTGTTGTCATATGTCAAAGTTTGAATAAAGTTATACAAAGTTCTAAGTGCTTTACTTACCGAAGAGTTTAACAAGTCCAGTGCTACGTGAATAAAATAATAATCATCCCAGTGCTTCGATTTCAATAAAAATATAATTATCAAGGTGCAACAACGAAACAACGATTAATAGTTTTGGTTATCTGCAACATAACCTATAAAAGCAATGTGCTACGAGTAAATATTATTCAACAACCCGCAACGCCAGGTAAAAGCCAATCTATTACCTGAAATTCGACAAAGATCCAGTGCAATCCAGGAATTACTGAGAGGCCGAAAAGAATTCTTTGTCTATTGGAATTGTACGAGTATTTTGATTTTCCATCCGCACGAGATCAACAACAAACATGAAGAGAGCCGCGTAATATAAGGCAGCGCACGCAGGAAAGGATATAAGCAGAAAGAAATATTGATGAACAAAGGAAGGAAGAGGCTGAACAGCAGGTTTGATAGTGATTAGTTCCATTCCTTTAAATTTTTAATTGGGCAATTTTGTGTTTATTTGCTAATGACAGTTGAAGTTCTTGAAAGGTTATTTTCAAATTCATTCAAATTTTCAATCTAAATTTTATTGACCAATGTTTAGTTTGTTCCTTTGCAGTTTTCTTTAATAATTTAAATAAATTATTTCTTTACGAATTCGAATGATTCAAAATTGCCTTGCCTACTTCCTTTAGTTATAAAAATATAGGAATTCAATTTCGGAATGCCTAATTATCTCAACCTCAAGTATTTAATAACCCTGAGAATAAATTAATTTAACTTTTATTTCAAATAAAGTTCATGTTTTATTTTATTAAAGAGTCTCGTTTTAAGATATTGTTGAGTGAGGTGTGCATCTTCATACAATTTTGTCGTCAATTTGTATATCTCATTGAAAGCACAGGTTTGTTTGTATCCCATTTTGTTGTGTGTATCTACAGTAGATTATCGAACCCCATCTACGATTGTTACAACTATTATTTTTATTAGTGAGGCTTGCTTATTTATTTATTTATTTAAAAACCTAACTACATAGCAAACATACTATAGTTATAGTATATATAAATTATATATAATGTATGTATATATATATATATATATTGTAGTGTATTTTCTTAATAAATCTAAATAATTCAAACAGCCCTACGTTGGCTTGCGTCAAAAATATGTAGTGTATTTTTAATTAAAAATATTTAACTACATAATTATTTAAATAGATGAATAGCCCCACATTGGCTAAGACAAAAATATGTTGTGTATTTTTAAATAAATAAATAAACTTAAATATTAGAATAGTACTTTCAGGTTGGGCGCCAAATTTGAGTATTTGCTCAAATTAATTAACATAAATCATATAGATTATCAATTATAGCATCTACATAGACTCTTATAATCTCAAGGAAAATCGTTTCGTGGCTTCACCGGTAAGATAGTTAATTATAAATGCAAATAAAATTCATTATTTCTTAAACATCGAATTATGCTAAAACTTATCTTGTGTGTCCAGTCACTTTGTCCATATCGTAGTCACCACTTCTTGTGAAATCTGAAACATCTGCGTGTTTTTATCTTGCTTGATGGTTAGGTAGTCTAGACGATGTCCATTTCATTTTTAACCACGAATGCAAAAAGTTCGTCAATCAAATACTTTGTGAAATAAAATCACTGAAGCATTATAATTGTTTCACTTAAATGTTCGAATTTATTAAGGTAAGGAAGTTCTAATTCTTTTTATTACTATTGAAATTATTAGCTCATATAAGTTATTAAATGAATTAATATTATTCTTTTCTTTTTTAGCAAATCTCCATAAAAGAAACACACTTGGATTTAATAAACTGGTAAATTTTATTATTATTAAACACTATAATTAAATTAAAGACACAACTTCTGTTATAATTAATATTTACTTATAAATTTGAAATTTGGTAAACAAATGTTTACATAACCTAACTTTTTATTTCGATCATGGTTACGCCTACTTTTAAAATTTAATTTAAACAGGATAAAATTATAATGCGCACCGATTAAATTAGCGTGCGTCTTGTTTAATGGCTATTTGGGAACTGAATTCAATTTTTTTAATAAAAATGCAGGATGGAGGCTCACATTAACCAATCAGAAAGCTGGATTTGAAAAATTTCATGGAATATTCTAGAAAAATTGAATTACTAAAATTTAAATAAATAATATTAACCTTATAAATAAATATTTTGAAAAACTAATTCCATAATCATAATCTATAAATTTTTCTCTAAATTTTGATATCCTAAAATTTCAAATCCATGACAATTATTTTTACACTTTAAAATATTGTTAAATTCACAAAATTAATTTAAAAACACCATAAAATTAATCAAAACACAATCCTAAGATTGTAGTAACACTTTTCTGACACATTTACAGTCTATAAAACAATTATCCATAAAATAAATCAACAAATTTTAATTTTAACCTCAA
>JABXWE010002598.1:0-35382 GCA_014611495.1 Limonius californicus | reverse complement strand
ATATATTGTTATAATCTACTCGATCAGGATAGCTTAAGAGAAAATAAAAAAAATAAAACAAATAAAATAAATTTTAAATTATTAAATTATTATACCTCTGCAACAGCAATCGTATTTTAACTATAGTAGATTTATAACTTTGCTACTGATACGTAATTTGAGCGCCAGGTGACAATTTTTAAACTTGCCTCCAAAATAAATTTAATTTAATCTACCACGGTATAGCTCGAGCATGTAGACATCTACGTCACAGTTAGTAGGTTCTTATCGTTCTGTAAATATACTACCAAATAGGTTAACAAAAAAATGGCCTTAATGCACAGCTACATTCAAGCCGCTTTTAAAATAAAGTCAACAGCACCTCGTTAGAACCTTTGAGTATCGTTCTACAACTCGTATACAAAATTGCACAGGTACAAAATAACAATCAGATGGTGTCCTTCACAAGGATCCGTAAGCTCAGCAGAATCTCTAGATTGGTAAGTTTATTGAAATACCTTTAGTAGCTTTTTTTCTTACTGGTCCCACTCTCTACGCAGGTGTACTGTCAGTCCAACTGCGAAACCAGGATTCGTCACAGCTATGGACCAAAATCAATCTTGACAAGTAAACCATTCCATATTTTCTTTTAAAATAAACACGCTTCAACTTTAACGTAAGTTTATTATTCTCAATAGCACAAATTATTTATAATTTATTGACAAATATAAATAAATACGTCGATACACGTAAAACTTTTTACTGCTATTAATTTTTTATAAACTTGTTATTATCTTTTATAAACAACACTACTAGGCAACCAACACAATTTAAAATATCAAACATGCTAAAATTGCGTTAAAATAAACCAAATCACACATGGATCTAAAATAATTACAATATAAAATTTTGAAGTTTAAAATAATTAATTTAAAAATGTTTATAATTTAACAGCCCCACTTTCTAAACTGCCCCCGACTACACAGACACTTAAAACACATTCTAAAATTGCTTCCAAAACATCCCAAGGTCCCACACAAAATTCAAAATTCATCCCTCCAAAAACTTCTTCAATTTTACTGCATCTTCTTTACTAGGTCCAAAATATATTCGAGCTGAGCTATTAATTGGGTCCTAGGTTATTTATATCACGTTCCTGTGCATGTATCTTATAAAATCTTCTTAATAATATGTTGACAAAAATTCTTTTTGTTCTAGGTTTTTCATAATTTACGAGTTTTTCAACCCGGACAAGTAGTTAACTGGATTAAGGTCTGCCCTTAATTATTATTCAAAAAGAAAACCGACTCCCATGACAAGATATTATGCACGAGTATCCTATGAAAATAAATAATTTGACTTCGAACAAACTATAGTTTTCCCAACGGATATTTTCCATCACGTGATCAATAGCAATCATATGCACCAAATATGTACCTAGTTAGTCAACTGAGTGATTAAATTCATTTGACAATTTGTAAGTTTAAATATTTTCGCGAAATTTTAGGTTATGTTTAGATAGTGACATTTCCATCTGATAATAAATACATGTGTGGTTATATGAATATTTAATTGCAAACTAAAAGCTTTTAAAGACTGCTTCTCATTGCTTGGACTACGAAAGATTGGATTCTTCTCCTTACGAATTTTGATATGCGAAACTGTTTTAACACTAATTTTTAATGCACCGGCGACTCTCTGTAATAATTAAATTGAAATGAATTAACGTTAGATGCAAAAGAAAATAGATAACGTACCTCTTGAATGGAATTGATATTGAACACAAGTCTCCCATTTTCCTTTTCAACAGTGAAATACTCCAACAGATTAATAACCAAATTTTGGGCTTGAGCACCAAGACGTTTGCCCGGCATGCTAATTCGTTAACTAGTAAACGGTATTATGCACGTAGTAATATTTGCTTTGATACGATTTAGTTCTTACAAAAACTGTTTTTCAAATGATGAAGCCGTTAATAATAACAGACGAAATGATAAACGAAACGAGAATGACAGCATCGACTGTAATGACAGCAAATGCAAAATACAATTGACTTCAGCAGTAGTCGCTGAAGTGCGCGAGCGCTAATTGACAATTTTCCGTCTTTATTTGACGTATTAAAAATATGACAGTAGTAGGTCGTAGTATGAAGCATCTCTGTTTAACGTACGTTACCCAAAGGTTTATAGGTGATAGAAAAGGAGAATGATATGATTCGTTTGTCTGAGCTTATATGAAACATTGATCACGTGATGGAAAAGATCCGTTGGGAAGACAGTAGCTAATTAAAATCCATCACAATACGTATTTGGTAAAGAAGGCTCTGAAATTGTAATAGCATAATAAAAGAAATAATCTGATTAACTTAGATATATCAAGTATGAAATAATCACGGTTTGGCCACAACTTAAAGTTTTCTGAGAGAAAACACTATATATGTAATATATGTAAATATGTAATACATGTATTTATATTAGAAGGTTCTAAAATCGTAAAATAAAAACCAATTGTAGGTTCATTTCTCCTATCAATTTATTTTTCAATTCTGAAGATGTGAATTTGGCAACTATTTCTGATTCTAGAATCGAGAATCGAAATCCGATTCTAGAATCGATTCTTGTGGAATCGATTGTTTTCAGAATCAAGAATCGATTCTTCAAAATTTCCGATTCTTGACAGTACTATTGTATTGTATGCTGTGATTGGCTTCCACGAATTCTTTCGCGTAGCAACTTCTTGGTCCTGGGACATCTACATTACACCGAAGAAGCCGCATCTTACGTTACGAACGCAAGCCATTTAAAAAAATAGTTTAAGATGGCTCCTAGCCGCCATTTTGAAAGTTATAGAATTTAAATATGGGCTAAAAACTAGTATTTAGCCTCCCATTAAAGCACACAAAATTTTGTGAAGAAACATCAAGTCGTTCAGAAGTTAATAGCGGGGAGGACATTTTATTGTTGCTACATAGTTACCAAAACACAGTTGGCAACACATGTAACGAATGTATGTAAGATTAGTGTACCGGTAAAATAAAAGTAATTATAACTAATTGTATAGCTCATTTCCTGAATACCTATACAACATGGTGGCCGCCGTTAGTGGTGCAACACTAATTAAGTAAGTGAAAAAAAAAAAGAATTCACGAAGCTCTAATTAGTTGTCTAAAAGAACAGAAAAAAAGTGAGGTTAAGTAGGACAATTAACCCGAGAAACTTCGCTCACACTCAAAGAAAGTGGAAGAATGGCATTCAAACCACCAAAACACTTTGCAATCGGCAATAATCCCGCCCTTAATTGGGAAAAGTGGCACCAGTCCTACGAAATATTTTTCGAGGTCGCTGAACTCGCCGGAGTCAAGTCAAGTCAAGTCAAGAGCTCAACAATGGGCAACATTACTACATGTAATAGAACCCACAGGTTTAGATCTGTACAATACCTTCAGGTTCGTGAATGCAGACGGGCAGGTTCTCGCAGGTGACCAACTACCCACCTCAGTAATTCTGGATGCTATAACTAACCATTTCCAACCGTATAAAAATACCACTAACATAAGGTACAAGTTTTTTACAGAAGCACAAAAAGAAGTCCAACCCATTGATGAATTCGTTACAAATCTACGAGTATTGGCGAAGCATTATCAATTTGGAACTGTTACCGATGAACTAATAGCTTTTCGTATCGTGTGGTGTCAAGGAGCAGAGTACTCGAGATCTACTTCTGAAAGAGAGTGATCTACAGCTACACAGAGCCATCACGATCTGCAGAGCAGAGGAGATAGTCAAAAGTCAAGGAAAAGTCATGTTGGCAGAGTCAGCTGAGGGACAAGCGAACGATACAGTTCATGCAGTAAATAAAAAGTCCATAAAGCAGGTGCATAAGATAGGGGTAAGGATAAGGGAGATTTTTTTAAGCAAAAGGTGCGGACGAACGTATGGAGTGAAGGAATGTCCAGCATGAGGCGTAACCTGCAAGAAATGCAACAAGAAAAATCACTTTGCGAAGATGTGCAAATCAAAAGAGAAAGTTCATGAAGTCGAAGGAGAAGATAGTAATGATGACAGCGACTAGTGGGAGCTGTTACAGAGGGTATTGTAGAAAAATGCAAAATAGTAGCAAGTGTGAAGGGAAAATACTGGTATGAAAACGTTAATTTACATGGCAGCATAGTCAAGTTTAAAATAGACACGGTATCACCAGTCAACATCATATCGCACGAGGTCTACAAGAAATTGGGAAACAAACCAAGCACTGAACAAACCCAAAGAAGCATTTCCAGCTATATAGATGGCGAAATCCCAATTCAAGGAATAGTAAAGCTCAAAACAAGTTTAGGCAGCTAAACAAATATCTTGGAATATTTTATAACCACTGAAAACCGAACCCCGTTGCTGTCACTAAAAAGCATGGAGATTTTTAAATTAATCAATAGAGAAATTGCGGAAGTTAGCAATACTGATAGTTTTGCAAAAAAAAGACAAGCTGAACAATCGAACAAAGTAAAAGAAATCGCGAAGAATTCCACGATGTATTCAAAGGCTTGGGTAAACTACAATAGAAATATAAAATTAGATTAGAAGAAAATTCTGTACCAACTGTCAGCTGTGCCAGGAAACTTCCACATGCATTGAAGAGCTAAGTTAAGACTGAAATGGATAAGATGGTTAAAGATGAATTACTGAAGAAAACAGAAGAACCAACGGACTGGGTTCACTCAATAGTCATAGCTAAGAAACCTAATGGAAAAATTACACTATGCATGGATCCGAGATCCCTAAACATGTACATCAAAAGAGAACATTATGAATTACCAACGTTGATAACGTTTTAGCTGAAATTAGTGATGCAAAGGTATTCACGGTATTAGATGCGTCATCAGCATTCTTACAAATTCCATTGGAAGAGGATAGTAAAAACATTTGCACTATTTCCACATCATTTGGAAGATACAGCTTCCAAAGACTTCTATACGGAATAAGCAGCAGTCCAGAAATATGTCGAAAAGCTATTCCGGAAACACTCGAGGGCGTGGAAGGTGTGTATACATACATGGATGACGTACTCATTACAGGTACTACAGCAGAAGAACATGATCAACGTTTAAGGAAAGTTTTACAGCGAGCCAGGAGTGTAATTTAAAATTTAAGACAACAAAAATGCAGATAGATCTTAATAAAATCACATTCTTATCAAGAAATAAGTCCAGAAGGAACTAGCATTAGTAAGGGAAAGGAGGAAGCGGTAATAGCCATGAAACATCCATTTTGAAGAAGGACAGTGAATTTATATGGGGGCCGAATGAATAAACTTGTTTTAGAAGGTTACAGGAAAATATAAGTTCTGTGCCAGTCCTAGCACTGTTCAACCCAAGGAAACCCATTACACTCTCAGTAGATGCGAGAGTATGGCTTAGGTTCCGTTATGCTACAAGAAGGAAGACCGGTGGCGTACCCATCTGCGTTATTAACCCCAACCCAGACCAGGTATGCACAGATCAAGAAGGGACTTCTAGCTATAGTGCAAGCTTGTGAGCATTTCAAATATTATGTTTATGCACAAAAGTTTACAGTGGAAACAGATCACAAACTACTATTAGGTCTGTGGAAGAAACCATTAGACGCATTAACGCCGAGACTGCAGGCATTAGCATTAAGACTTTTAAGATACAACCCCACTTTAGTATATGTACCCGGAAAGCACTTATATGTGGCAGATGCATTGTAAAGAAGCTCTCAAGAAGGAACGATTGCTACAGAATACTTAGAAAAGGAGGCAGCTAAAGTTGATTCAATTATGACAGCATCTAAAAAGAAATTGGAGGAATTCATACAAGAAACAGCATCAGATGAGGCATTAGGAGTAGTTATGATGTGAAAAACGGATGGCACGAACTGAAAACAACTTGTTCAGTTCTAGCTAAACAATACTGGGATATTAGGCATGAAATTGTGCAACAAGACGATCTATTATATAAAGGTAACAGATTTACTGTACCAGCATCCTTAGGCAAACCCTTTATGAAATTCTATCATCAAGCTCATCAAGGTATCAATGCTTGTATTTTTAAAGCACGCAGAGCATACTATTGGCCGGGTATGTACAATGGCATTACCAAAACTGTGGAAACATGTATTATTTGTACCCAGTACTCGAGATCAAATTAGAAACAACCAATTACACCACATCCTGTAGAAGAACTACCATGGGCAAAAATCGGAATCTATTTCCAACATCACAAAGACTATCTGGTGACCGTAAGTGAACTGACTTCTAAAACAGCATCTGCTGTAATTAAAGAACTTAAACGAATATTTATGCATCATGGCATACCACAAACAGTCATGACTCATGAGTGACAACGGACCACCATTTAACTCCGAATAACTTTATAGTTTCGCAAATTATCTTGATATGAAAATAATTACCTCGAGTTCAACATATCCCGCATCCAACGGAGCAGTGGAATACACTATAGAAACAACAAAGGCACTTATTATTAAGCCAAGTAAGGCAGGAACAGCTTTACATTGGGCAATTTTAGAACACAATAATACCTCAAAATACAACCTAGCTTCACCAGCAGATTTACTGATGGGTAGAAAACTCAACACATTCTGACCAATTCCAAAAGAGCTACTTATACCAAAGTTCGATGTAGAGTAGACCAGCGAAGCTCTACACTACAACCAGGAACAGCAAATTAAACAGTTCGCTAAACCACTAAGTGCCTTAAAAACGGGACAGAAAGTGATAGTGCAACAAAATGTGGGTGAGTGGACTCCAGCAGCTTTGCGCGGAAAGGCGGAGCAACCGCAATATCCTAAAGTTGAACTCGATAGTGGTGCTGTTATTAGGAGAAAGAATCCATCTTCGACCAACTCCAGGAAGAGAGCTTCCGACGGCAGTATCCGACGATTCTACTGCAAATAAGGTTGTAAACCCAGAGAAATCACCAACACACAAGAGAAGCACAAGAATACCAGCACATTTCCAAGACTTGATTTTGTATCCATAAAAAACTGTTTTAACAAAAATGTTTATACATGAATGTTAACAAAAAAAAGGCACTTTACATAGTTACCAAAACACAGCTGGCAACACATGTACCGAAAAAAAAGCTATTCCGTCTGCAGTCAGCTGTAATGAGCTTTGAATGACATTTACCTGTATGTCAAACTGTGTGACAGTTCAGGTAGTTAAAAATTTTGGCCCAACAAAATGTGAAAATGAACAAGTATTTAGTTGCAATTGATTTGTAATTTATTAAGGTAAGTAAATTACAGGTTTTTCGTTAAGATTTCTTTCTTTCTGTTACAATTTTCATATTGTCAGATTCTAAAGCTTAATATAGACGGGACAATCCATAGGCTACTGCAATTGACTTTTTAAAAAATCACTTTGTATAGTTGTGTCAAGCAGTCAAGTAATGCACGTCATAGATCACATGATCAACGAGCAGCAGAGCCGGTATCATAAAATAAAAAAAATCCAGAATGTAATTAGTCATTGCAGGTTATTCTTTTACTTTTTTTTATATATTTACTTTTTAAATTTAGTAGACAATAGTAGGTTACCACAAAGCCCATGGTTTTTTTTAAATAATTAACAAATTAAATTATACAAATGTATTATATTTTATAGCAAAACTATTGTTATGTGTCGTTACGTTGGTATTAAATCCAACACGTTTATATTTTGCTGTCAGAAAGTTGTCAGAAATTATTGCAGCTGCCATTGAAGGTTGGTTATTCGTAGTTTTCATTGTATTTTTGTACAAGTTTCCAAATGCCGAAACCTTTAAGCAGACAGTCGAAACAACTTGTCGCAAATTTGATAAGCTATTTCGAACGCGAACGGAATAATAATGGTCCACTTCTACCTTTAAATGCTGACAGAGAGGTAATAATTATTTATAATTTTTTCTTTTATGGCATATATTATTGTTTCCACGTTTTTACAGAGGGTCGCTAATGCACTGCAGTTAAACGTGAAAACAGTTAGCAATATATCGCAAGTGGTAAAAACAAATTCACTTTTACGTAGTCCAAAGAGAAAGAGGCCGAGACAGAAGCCTGTGTTAAAAGAATCAAATCCGAAGGAAAGCGGTAAATAATTTTATAATTAAGTTTAATATAATTATTACGATATTGTGTTTTTTCAGATACATTATATTACATGCAGGCACTGTAAATGGTTTTATTCCTGATGCATCACAGAAAGTTTCGTGATTTTTTAGCCGAAGTAGAGGCTACATATGGGGCCTTGTTACTTCACACCGATATTCGTTGGTTAAGCGCCGGAAACTATTTGCAACAATTCTTCGCTCTACGCAAGGAGATTCCTATTTCCTTAAAGATGAAGTCAAGTCCAACACTGCGGAACTGGAAAATCAAATGATAGATGCATAATTTTTAGCAGACCTTGCACTTTTAACAGACCTGACATCTCACCTTAACGAATTGAATTTGAAGCTACAAGGAAAACAGCAGAATATTGCCAACTTATTTGGACACATAAATGGTTTTAAGAATAAAATTAAGCTCTTCAAGTCTTCATTAGAAAAAAATGATTTTTCATTTTTTCCAAGTTGTAAAGAGCATTTTGAAGAAATGAAGGATTTTGAGGAAGTTTCAAATTTACCTCACATAAAATACATTGACACAATTGCAGAAGAATTCGAAAATCGATTTAGTGACTTTAAAAAAATCGAAAGAGAGATTTCAGTTTTCACTCAGCCCCTTACAATTTCAGTTGAGAATGTAAGCAAAGCAGACCTTCAACTGGAATTGTGTGATTTGCAATCAGATCCTTTTTACCAAAGAAGAACTGAAACTGCATTGAACTTTTTCAAGTTGCTGCCAGAAGGACGATACCCCAACTTGCAAAACTTAGGGCTTACGCTAGGCTCAATACTGGGAAGCACGTATCTTTGCGAAAGCAGCTTTTCCAACATGAAATTTATAAAGTCAAAATATAGATGTTCCCTCTCTGATAAGTCACTTACTTAGTTGCTTCGTTTATCAACAACAAATATTAAAGTTAATATTGATGCATTAGTTAGTGAAAACCAACATCCTCAAATTTCCCACTAATTTTTTTGTAATTTGATATTTTTTGAATAAATTACAATAATAATACAAATGCGTTTTTTCTTTATATACCATAGCTATTAAAACTCACTGATAAAGTTGCATACGAAGTATTTTATAATGCGGCCCTCCAAACCGTATTTTTTTTAAAGCGCTTACGGTTGGACAGCCCTGATGTATAACATAACAAGTGTCTTTGCACCGTTACAACCAATAAATATTAACTTCTACAATTTGAGTATGTTTTTATTTTAATAATTATTAGCTGCTAGGGTTTCTACTTATACTTGCTTTATATTAAATTAAAATGTAGATATTTGAGGTTAGGTCGTTTGTTTGTTGTTCCACTTTAAACTGTTTCAATATAAATATACACATACAAGGTTGTGACGTCATAAAATTTATATATGACGTGCATTACCTGATTGCTTGGCACAACTATACAATTAAATTGAAAATAACTGAATAACATTTTGAGAGGTTGCCAAGCAAAGCGTAGGGTTAACTGATGAATGCGGCTAGTTTATATTAATTCAAATACGAATGTGCAAGTTTAAGATTATAAAAACCACGCTTAGGTTCCCAATCTATAGATTATGCCTGGCGACGGAAATAGATAATATACTTTACATAAACATTAAAAATAAAAATCAATCAACGACATATTTATGTGTGGATACATCAAATTATTTTAAGCATCGGTCCCATACTACCGCACTACTTACCACACTACTACCAATGTAATGTTAGATAAAACCTGCATCAACATGGTATATTAACTTTGTAGTTTTGCTTTTCTAATTATGAACATGCGTATCTTATATACATATATGACATTCTATTGGTACTTTAATATTATATAATTTAATATATTTCTAAGTGCCAGAGATTATAGTGATCACCGTGGTAATTCTGAAACTAAACTAATTTCCTTTCTACTGTACGATCAACAAAGTATTTGAAAAGTTGACTGTGTAGAACAAAATCTATGGCTACTTACGACGGACATTTACTATACTTATGTAATCAAAGAACAGTTAATTTGCTGTAGTTAGGTACACTCTAGAACATAAAATACTTATTATTGAATGCATAACATAAACCCTGCAAAGATGGGGATCATTCTATAAGCCTTTTAAAAATTTTCACATGTGATGTAAGTTCTGAATTGCTTGATAAACCTTGTTGGACGCTACACAAGTTCTTCTGAGAGATTTAATAAATTAAGTTCTACGAGCTGGAGGTTTAGCTATCACTGCATTGGAGTGTTTGCATCCTATATAAACAAATTACCATATTTTCATCTAAATAAAAATTCGTGTTTAGAACTACAATAAGATAGATTTATAAGAATGCACATTACAAGTACATAGGGGTTTATTGAAACACGTTGAATGTACACATAAATATAAATTTCTATACCATTGTGAACTGGCTTTAATAAGTCTTAGTGTACAAATAGAACCTGTTCAGTTTTCAACTCTCTACTTCTTCTTACTCTTTCTGACATGCATTAAAGAATAAGTAGGATAAAAAGGAAGGAACGGCTCAACCGAAAAAGAAAACGTGTTGACAGACGTGCATTATCTTTTAACCTCACTTCTGCATTGTTTTGAATCTCTATACATTTTTATTAATTTTGATTCTTCATCTGCTATTGTATAAAAAGCTTTATGGTATAGGTCATGTGGTTTCTTAATGTTAATCTCGATTTCTTTATATAAATAAGAAATTAGTATTTTTTTACACAGGAAAAATTCCAATAGAGTGATACTTAGACACTATTAATATAGATTCTGTAGCTTTATTTATTAAAAAAAAAGATTTTATACAGAAGCTATCAAAGTTTGTATAGCAATCAAAGGTGTGAAAACCATTAAGAAACTTGTAGGAACTTTTTATCCCTGTGATTGTGAGTTCATGCATTGTACATATTTTGTGTTCTAGAATAGTAAATAATTTTAGATACTTTGACAGCTATTAATTAATTTTAGTAAATCGTATAACCTGTGTGGCTTAAGTAATGATAAACGTTTTAATATCGACGGCCAATGTTTATGGAAAATTTGGTTGATTATACTGTATAATCATTCTGATAAAAAGATAGTGGGTCTTAAATTGACTTAACGATAGTTACGAAAACTTATTTAATTAAAATTATAAATTAAAGTTAAATAATTTAAATGTGTGTTTTGTAAACTAAAGTACTAAAATTACTCTTTCTAACTAGCAGTAAACTAAGTAATGATTTCAATTATATAAATGATAGCACAAATAAAATACTTATGTTTTCCACCTGGCTCTCCATATTCATGTTGTGTTTGTACAGTGATTACTTCAAACATTACAGGAACAAATCCACTTTTGCTTACTGGTTTACTTTGAATTTGCTTGCTGTAAACTTTTAAGAATGTATATTTAAATTTTCTTTGTCTGTCTTTTTTTTTATTTCTAACACATTGCACATTTCCTGGTTTATATGCCTTCGTAATTTCGAGCAGACTATCTGACTGATAACAATCTAATATACAAAGCTGTTAATAGATTATCCGTATTGTAGTGGAAACATACAGAATTAAGGAGTCGAACGAAGAAGGCAAGTGCAATTAACAAGCGCTGTAAGGAAGGAAGATGTTGAAATTTAAACCTATCCAAGGGTGTTTAAAAACAATCTTATATGTGCCAAGGTATACATGGATATATTTCAACTTCCTTTGTTGGCCTTATCTAGCCCTTGCAAGTTCATTAATTAGTGCTTCCTGTATAAAAGGTACATTCCGCAGACACTTAGGTATATATAAATAGCAAGCGCGTACTACATCTAGAAATAACTATGAATTAATTACTATTACTCGTGAATGCCCCGAGCAGCTTTCAAAGATTGATTGATACCTACATTTCCGTCACGTCCTCATCTACATGCATACTGTGGTTAACAAAAACGTTTCACGCCCATTATGACATCCAACACGTTTTGTAACAGTTTAGTTGTACATTTAAATTGCGTTGCACACTGACCTACAAAGAGGGTGCCATATGCCCAAAAAATCCGATTCAGAATATGACTAAAAAAAATCTGGTTGACCTTGACTCAGCAATGACCGCAAGTTATGCGAGTAACTGCGCGATACCGCTATATCCAGAGTAAAAGGTGACTTCCATGATCTGCCGCAAACCACATGTTGTGGAACACAACCGTCAGTTGGAATAATTACATAACCGTAACTTTCTTCGCACACTCTCAGCTTTGTGATAACGGTACGTTATACAAAAAAGTCCCCAGTATGTTTGTTTGGACTAATTGGTTGGATGAGCGTTAATACAGTTACAGTTGTTAGCTCAATTTGACATTCATACACCTTACAAGAAAATAAGTTACTGTTACTGTTATGCATCGTAACTATAGTATACGGGGTATTCACGGTTCGTCGGAAAAAATGCACGTTGTTATTCTATACAAACAAGCAAATGGAAAAAGTGGAAGCGGAGGTACCTTTGTATAGTTTACTTTTCAAAGCGATGGGGGTTGTATATGGAAAGAAAGATGAAAGAACAGGGTGATGAATTTTTCGATGCACACCAATGGCATCTCGGAAACGGTAAGTCAGTTAAATTAGAGAAAAGTTGCTCTTTTTTATGGCGATTGAGAATCTGAAAGGAATGCTGGATATTTTGATTCGTTCTTCATTTATCACGAAAAAACTGACAATTGTGATTGTAGAAATAAATTATTATCTTCACTACCATTGATGCTATTTTAATCAAACTTGGTAACTTTGAGTTGAAAGACATTCACAGAAGTTTTCTATGCCTTCTAGATTTCAAACTGCGATAGTCAACTTTTTTATTTCTTTTGGCCGCCATATTGAATTCTCACACATTAGATAGAAAAAATTAGCGTTTCAAATTGATTGATTTTTGTAAATAATTTAAAAAATTGCGTAGGTTTTGAAAAATAATTTAAACAATAATTAAAGTGACATATTTTATTGCTAATTGTCATTTAAACTCAAATACTGAAAATTTTATTGGTCTAACGATAACAAGATGACAAATTCAAAAACATAATGATTGCTTAAATTGTTCAAAGTGGGCGCCTATATTTATGATGCAGAGATTAGTCTATAAGTTCATTTAGTCCACTGCTTTTTCCATAGTCTGCATCGGAATAAAGTCGACGGCATTTTCGATTTTGAGGCGAAGAAGTCAGATATTTTCCGTTAGGGATACATACATATGGTCCTTTACGTTGCCCCACAGAAAATGTTCCGTAGACGTTAAGCTTGGCGTTCGTGGAGGCCAATGAACAAGACCAAATGTACCAAGCCATTAATCTTGAAAACGTGCATCTAAATAATCTCAAACAATGCCGGCCTTGTGAGGATCAGCTCCGTCTTACTGGTACAACATATGCTTTTGGAGGTTACTAATAGCAAATAGTTTAATATATTAATACAGGAAACTCGTATAAGTTTAGCATGATCAAATGTGGGACATTGATAGTGGCGTCATCTAAGCAGTTCGGTGGGCTAGTTTCAGTAAATTTGGATAATAAATTTACAGATTACTGTTTTAAATTCATGTTAATAAATAAAAACCTAACCCTACAAAATGTTACAAACTTAACCACTTATTTAAACTTACAAAGTAAAGTAAAATATCATAATTACCAAATATTATTAATTAAATAAGGTTTTTGCTAATAAAGTAAATGGCATTTGCTTTAAATGTGCGACATAAATGTTTTTGGGCAGCTGCCAAATACAAATCTTAGTGGCCCACCAAGCCGCACGGAGCGCTATAGTCAGTGTCACGAGATTTTCGGCGAAGTTTCCTGTATTAATATATTAAAGTATTTGCTAATAGCAATTCGTCTAGTATATGATCCAAATTTCTTTACAAAAAATGGAACCCAGAACCGCATTATCTAAAAGATCAGCCCATACGTTCAAAGAATATCGAACTTGCGGTCTAGTCTCTCTTATTAAACGGGAATTCTCTGTAGCATAGTGATGACGATTTTTTCTGTTAACAATTTCCGAATTTGTGAATAAAAACTCATCAGTCTGTAGTATTGTTCTGAAAAAATATGGATCTTGCTGCAGTTTTTTACGAAACCAATAACAGCAGTCCAATCTTTTATTACCATCACCAGGATGAAGAGTTATCACAGGTGTATATTTATAATCATGGTACGTATGTTTTTTGATGATTTTCCTCACATACGAATCATCAATACTATGTTGTTGAGAAATTCTAGAGTTTTCTGGATCGATCGTTACTTAAGCCATCACATTCCTTTTCTATATGGCCCTCGCGGTCTCCTAAACCTGCCACAAACCGAAAAATTTCTCGAAACCCTTGCAAATATTGTTCGGTGGGGTAGCCGTCTTTCTGGATATAAATGTGTATAATTTTCAGATGTTGAAACAGAATTTCTACTGCTGTGAATGTAAACATCATACATAACCTGCTTTTCTTCATCCTGACAATTACAAAATAGGATAAGGAAACTATACGTACACCATTTAAGCGCAATATATCTATTTTGTAATTAAAACAAATCATTTGTTTACCTTCCAATTGTTATATAAACTTTGAAAATTTAAATAACTATCTGCTGTTTTTGAATTTGTTATCTCGTTATCATTAGACCAATAAAATTTTTGCCATATTTAAAGACTTTCAATGACAATTAGCAATACAATCTCTTACTTTAATAATTGTTTCAATTGTTTTTCAAAGACAAAGCGATTTTATGAATTATTTATAAACATTTTCAAATTTCAACAAGTTTTTTAGAAGGAAAAAGTTATGTGATTACCAGTTTGAAAAGGTAATTTTTTTGTCTGTCTGAAGGTGTGATAGTCTAATATGGCAGCCATGAGAAATAAGAAAAGTTGACTATCGCAGCTTGAAATCTAGAAGACATAGAAAATTTCTGTCAATGTCATTCAACTTACAGTGGCCGAAAACATAGAATTACCAAGTTTGATTGACATAGCGCCAATGGCAGGGAAGATAATAATTTATTTCTAAAATCACAATTTTGATAAATTAAGAACGAATCAAAATATTTAGGATTTATTTTCAGATTCTCAGTTGACTTTTCTCTAATTTAATCGACCTCGTATTTCTTACCGTTTCCGAGATGCCAATGGTGAGCATCGAAAAATGTACCACCCTGTATACTTAAGGCGATTCTAAACCGATCTAGCAATAAAAAATTAAATGTATCTTTTTATATCGGCAAACTAGGATATCTCTTTCTCTGTCCCTTGTAGGTTACTTGAACCCTGGAAAGTAAACTACAGCCAATGTAAAAGACAATGCATATAGTAAAATAAATTTCTTGCAGTCATTATTCTGATTCTAATTTTATGAAAATGAGATACATTTTAACATTGGAGTTTTGTGAATTATATTCTTCAAGAGTAGTAGTTCGTAATAAGGTGAAACAAATTTCACTAGATTAAGTCCACACATATCGTAAAAGTTTGTACATAGATTCACTTTTTTTCAATTTTAGATGTGTTGTTTACTAGTTAAAAGAAACCGCTAGTTGAAATGTCGTTTATTGACGTAACAATAGAAAACTACAGGTCAACCATCCTAGCTTGGCCTCTGAGATGCGCAGATCAAGGAGCGAGACGCTCACTGTGCAACAAAGACAGAAGACGGCAAGTCCCATAAACGTACAATCTGGTTAACAATTATTCTTACCTAAGTATTTCCGATTAAGAGAATAACCTAAATTACAATTTTAAGGGAGGATTACTTGTTAATTTGAAAATAAAATAGGTATATTATAGATACATAAAATTAATGATAAATTAAGCACAAAATGACATATTCAAAATAATGGAAACAAGTAAGAAAGGGTGGTTTATAGTTACCTAAATGATAGGGACAATTAAATTTACATGTCATTAAATAACGATTTCCAATTCAATTGTAAGTATTCAATGCCAAAACAGGTAAAATTTTATTAAGGTGTGCATTTGAAAGGCACGCATTAAAATTTGCTTAATAAGTAGGTATCAAGCTAGGTACCTATCAACAAAATAAAACAATATCTACCTAATAACTGAATTTAATAATAAAATATTTTTTACAAAAAATATATCTACACGCAAAATTTACAAAGTAACATAGGTTTTATTGTTGTCAACAAATAGGTTTTGAGGTACATCATTTTCTAGCAATTCTTCTATTTCCGACAAATTGCTACCTTCTGTGTCTGACCCAGCATCAGTTTCATCACTTTCGGAATCGCTGTCATTTTCACCCAACCTAATGATAATCTCCTCCACTACTGTATCCATCCATTGTAGGTTCTTTTGAAATGTATTCTTTCCCGAATCGTTTAGCTCGCTCACATCGAGATTTCCATTTCTCGGTCGAGAATTCTTTAAAAAAATCATCACAATATTGGATAACCTGGTAAAAATTGAAATTTACGTTTTTTTTTGCAACGTATTCCTTCATTTCAGCCCAAACCAACTCTATGGGATTCAAATCTGGATGATATGGAGGCAGTCGTAAAACATCGTGACCTTTTGCATTAAAAAGTTGGTCTATTTCATATAGTTTGTACCTTGGCTTATGCGTCTTTAGTAGGTCGTAAAGTTGTGGTTCTAACATTTTGTTATCAAAAGGAATACCTATCAGCCGTAACCATTCTTGCATTTCCGCTTTCCGCGACAAAGATGTTGGCGATTTTTCTAACTGTTTGTTATGATATGGGGCATTGTCAATTACCACAACACTTTTTGGTTGTAGATTGGGAATAAGTTTTTCCGAAACCCATTTTTTGTAATTGTCGAAATTCATGTCATGATGGTAGTCGCCACTGTTGCTGTTTGATTTCCACCTAATGTAGGCATTAGGAACAAATCCGTTTTCGCCACCTACGTGTACTATAATGAGACGCGGTCCTTTGCCTATTGGTTTTTGTAGGCCTTCTAAAGTTTCGTTACCCCATCCCTTTTCGTGGGTATGGGACGAATGAATATAAGTCTCGTCCATGTATATTATAGGAAGATTATCTTCCCGGTATTGACGCATCCTTTTAAGAAATTCAATTCTAAGTAATCTAATGAGCTGACGTTCCATTAGTATGTGTCGATTGTTTTGAAATTTTCGCCACCGAAAACCAATTTTCTGAATTTCTTTACGCAACGTCTCTGTACAACCTTGGTAGCCAGTATCTCATACGAATTTTTTATGAATTGTCCTTAATGTAGGAACTGATTTTTCTGTTAAGTGGTGAGCAACGATTGTTCTTCGCAAAATTGCTAAATCTGCGTCGTCAAGTAGTGTTTTAACTTTTCTGTTCACTCTCTTTTTATTAGGGGTTGAAAATGTCGTTGATAGCCCCGTTTCAACTTGTTTCGCTTCATTTTTAATCCGACGAATATTCCTAATTGAAACACCCGTTGCTGTAGCAACACGTTTTTGAACCTATAACAATAATTCAGAAACAAAAATTAATCTATTGAAAAAATTAGACATTAAAAAAATTAAAGCTTACCTTGATTAGAGGAGTAGTAACTGTTCCAGCTACTGCTTCTGCTTGCGTAAAATTCAATATGTTGCTAATTATCTCACGACATTGTCCACTTAACACTTTATTTTTTACTTTGCTTCGAAACGGCATTTTACAAATTTTAATCTTTCTCTGCGGACTGTACTTGCGATATTAACAAGACAAAAGCTCCGCTCAAACTGAGCTCCCGGGCGGGGCGGGGCGCATTTAAACATAATGGTATACGATTCGGCACCAGTGGCAAATTTGATTGGTTTACTTCAAATATTAGACCAATAAGGTTGAAGTGCCGAATCTCAGGTTAGAATGTTAAACAGTGCCCACCCGCAGGTTGGAATGTTGCCGTAAAATCAGGCAGACTGAAGTGCTGAATCGATGCTCAAAATGTTACCCAGTGCCCAGCTGTTAGTCGGAATATTGCAGTAAATCAAGAATAAAAACACAAAGTTTATTTACTGTTTGCTAAAAATAAGCATTTATTTAAACAGAACATTTTAGAAATCTTAGACCATTACTGGCATAAGCCTAATGCCCAATGTCATGTGACTTTGCGTTAGGTTGATTGCACTTGACTGCTAGAGCCAAATTTCTCTTTCGTTTTTTGCGAGTTTTAACAGTTTCACAGTGTGCTGGGCGACCAGAGAGTAATCGTTTACTACCTTTGGTAACTCCTGGGCGCCGTGTACTGATTGATATTGTCTGAACCTTTACATGCGCATTATGCCGATGTCGTAGTGGCATACAACTACCAGCAGTGCTTAAGAAGCTTTCCCAAGAAGTTTGCGTTTTTATGTTTTTCAACTGCTGAACAACTATATTCAATACTGTGGGAGATGTGCCAAAATTTGCATGGTGCCTTGTCATCAATTCAAGAACCAAAGCTATATCGGTTTTTTCCCGTGCTTCTAAGGTACCACTTTCACCATTGCTGCCAGGAATGCTTTCGCTTTCAAATGCATTTTCTGGGACAATATTACTATGCACATCATAAACAGGTTTTTCAACCAGGTCTAATAATACATTGCACTTTCATTGGCATATAAAATGATGCAGGCTGGACATTTTCACCAAATGCCAATTTTGCCATTTCATAATGTGATTGTGCACTTACAGCTGGCGCATTTGGCAGTGATTTATCATAGTAAAAATATATTGCGGCCTGATACTTACAAAAATTTCCTAATCTACCATGCCCACAGCTGCAGAATCCAACATCGCAGTCAACTTCATAAAACACTTCAGATCTTTTCTCACTTGCAACTTTGTATAGGGTGCTTGAAATTTGTATTACATGGTCCTTTTTGATGTAAGAAGCTTTTGCGAGTTCCTTTTGAAGAAACAGGCGTGGTGCTGCATTTCTTCCGTGAACAAAAGTTCTAAGCCGCCTAAGATAATATTGCTCCAGACTAGTACATGTAAAATCAACTAAGGCAATAGCATTGTATGCCTTATTGCGTGATAAAACAATGTCTTTGTATAACCTAACGTTAACTTCACTGAAGTTGTTTGTTTGGTGGCCATGCGTAGTTGCATCTCTGAATGCCAAGCACCATAATTGTTTCCGATCCCAGTAATCTCCCAAGTAAGTAATCCAATTTGGGTAGTTGAGAACGCCGCTCCTAATTTGCAAATTAGCTTCTTCATTCCCTTCGTTTTTCGCTGTAGCAATATCAAAAGCTTTTGAAGCGTCATCAAAAGACTGTGCTATTAAAATATTTTGAAAACATTTGTATAAAATAGGCCGATGATCCTTCAGAACGCCGTTTTTTCTTTCCCAGAGCCAACGCCATATTGACTGAGAAACATGAAATCGACATAATAATGGTGTACTTAGGGGCCAAACAGTTTTAAGTGCGTTCCTTTCGGCGTCGCTGTCATCCGTAATAAATAATTTTGGATATCCTTGACAACGAAATGCATTCATGAAATTGTTTTTCAAAAGTTGAAATGCTGCAGTATAATCTCCGGTTGTTTGATCTTTGGTTATAAAAACGGCCAATGGCACAGCTCCAATATCACAGGGTGTTAGCATGAAAGTTACGGAATGCTGTGCAGCATCACAAGATGCTGTACTATCAACAAATGAAGGGGTGAGTGCAAAAAGTGCCTAAGTGACATTTTAACAATTATGAGATATGGCCACTCCAAAGTTTGTTTTGGTTCTCCGAAATGGAAAATGTTTACTTTAGTTTCTATTTTTTTTTAATCTTTATAATGTATGCAAACATTGAACTAGTAAAATTGTTGAAAATATGGTACGTTGTTGACAATAATATTGTTTGAATATTTGACTTAGGCATTTTTTAACTAAAAATGGCTAATATGCTATATTTTTATCCTGAAAACACACTAAAATAAACATACAGCGGTGAAAATTTCAAAACCGTAACACACTATTTGAAATAAAAGAACATTGGCTTCAACACTAAATAAATGTTTTATTGTTATGATAAGACAACCAAATAAAAATTCCAACATATTAGAAACCTAAAAAATAAGTGTATTATCATTCTATAGTAAAATAAACATTAATTTGTAAGTGAAACAATAAATTAAATAAAAAAAAATGAGAACTTAGAAAGTTAGTTACTACTAACTTATTCATATTCATCTTCATCTGACATGCGGTCTTCAGAAGCTTGCTTTATGACTTGTACAGTTTCTTCACCCCACAGTGATACATAGAATGCTTTATTGTCTTCATCTTGAATGTACTGCACTAATGTTCTTATGTTAGCAACTTTGGCGTCTTTTAATTTTATATAACCTACATAAGCATCAGGTGGCCGTTGTGTGGTCACAAATCTTTGTTTTCCTACCTTGTATAAACTAAACGTTGTATATTCACCTGTCATGGAATCTCGCATTTTCGGCTTATCAGCATTATAAAATGCAACTGACCGACATTTTGAAATACCCGGTACCGAGCCCTTTACACGGCCTTCATACATTTTTTTGTAATCTCCAACTTTAATAATATTAACTGTATTGTCATCATTTTTTAATAAAGAATGTTGGACAAATACCACCTGAAATGGCTTGTTTGTACGGCAAGTTCTAATCATATTAACGTAAAACTCAGGATGGTCAACTTTCTCACACTTTAGTCTCTTTTTTTCTATGGTACAGAAACATCTATCAACAGGCATCATTGAGTGTCCGGGCAATGGATAATAGACAACAATTTCTTCGAATATTTTGCTGTTACAGAGTGCATCTAGGTAGGCAAATAGGTATCTGTTTTTGTTTTGAGAGAAACAGTTATCACAAAAGATTGTAAGTTTCTTTTGGTTCGGTTCCTTATTATGTTTTATGTAATAGTCCAAACAAGATATTACTTCATTGGGACCTTTAAGTGCGAAGTTTTCTGTATAAAGAAACATCGTAGCCTTATTAGATATAATGTCATTGATGCAAAAATTATGCATCCACAACTGTCGAAGATAATATTCATCCTGGACATTCGTTACTGGAAGTGGTAAATTCTTTTGGTAGTCGAAACATATAATCATTTCATCGTCATTGTGCGATTCTTTACACTGTTTTATTTTTGTAAAAAACACCTCCGCCTTTCTTTTATGAAGCTCATGATATATGGTTAGCTGTTTCACCTTTTGTGTATTATTTTCCATTTTAGCTGACTGGATGTCAGCTAAGTATTTAGAGCAAACTACACAAATATCTTTTCGTGGATAACCGAATGAATAGTTAAAATCCTGATTAAATATAGTTCGAAAGATATAAAAAGACACGTTATGATTGGGGTTTTTACGGTTGTATAGTCGATAGAGTTCGGAGATAGATAGTTCTGGTGGTAGATACTTCTTGTGTTTGTTTTCGGAACGGCTGTAATGCGATTCTCTAGCCGGTACATTTTTTAAGAAATCGTTAATTTTATCAATAACCTCCTGATTAGTTCTTTTCGGCCGAGTACAATGTTTTCCCCGTTTATCATGTACGTCTTTTTTAAAATTCTGCACTATATGTCGTAGTCTAGCTCTTTTTAATCCGTGGATTGCTAAAAATGTGTTTTGGCATACATCTATAGTATTATCACCTATCCTTATAAAATATCTAAATACTTTTCTTGGAATGATACTTGAATTTTTCAGTCTCTTAACGGTAGTCTGAGCTATCGACCCACGCAAGTAAAGATTTTCTTCGTGATGGTTTTTTAAATTTGAAAACTTTTCGAAACAAATTTCACGCTCTGCTTGAGTTATCTTTAAGTTACACTTACAGCGACATTTTGGTAACTCTTTTGGCTGACGCTTCCTTTTGATTTCTGATGCCTTTATATTTCTTTTCCAATATTCTGGATACTTTAATCTTTTCTTACCTTGCTTTTTCTTCACTTCTTCATCTACTTCTTCCATAGGTATTTCTTGTTGTTCTGCTTCTACCTCCTGTTCAGGCAGATGGGAAGAATTTTCGTTGTCTTGTACTTCTTGTGATTCATGTGAAGTTGAAGTAGAAGCTACTGTAGTGGTCTGATTTGGAATTCTGAAGTAATTTCTGCGTCTCGTAGCTGTTTCTGGTTCCCAATAATCATCCGATCCATCAGAAAATACCAATTCTGTAAGCATGGTATTAATTCACTTTAATAAGCAGTACTATTAAGTGAGTTGGTTAGTATTATATTCCAGCACAAAAATTTTAAATAATAACATAATGTTACGTACCGTTCTCACTATCAGAGGACATTATTCCCATAAATACGACACGTATAAACTTCGTTAATAACAAGCACAAGACTAAAAGTGAGGTTACGTATCTCTTGCAATTCACAACGACTTAGGCATTTCTTGAATTGGTTTATGGTAACTTTGACAGTTAGGCTTTTATCGAACCATTTTTCGAGACTTAGGCAGATCTTGCTCTCAATTCGAGTAAAATTGAAAACTAACTACCTATGAGATATAACATTTAGGCAATTTTTAATGAAGAGCTGTAACGTACATATGATAGTTAATCGTTTTTGGAGATAGATGGTGCTGTCAGGTCAATTTTGAAATAAATGTTACTTAGGCATTTTTTGCACTCACCCCTTCAAATGCAATATCACTAGAAAATGGCAGCATATGAGCTCTTTGCATTATATTAGTCATAATAAGGACAGCAAAGGGTTCTTGCTGAAATCTCACTATGAATCCTTTTTCGGAATATGCCTCATGTTTTTCTTGCAATTTCTACAAAAAAATAATTGGTGAGAGTCAACCCCCTTGAATTACACAGATTTGTTTTCTATCTCAAACCAAAGATTTTAACATTCTTATTTTCTAAAGCCTGTTTAAAACTGCGACTTTTCAATTGATGTAAAAAAAATCAATCAAATCAAAAAAGTTAATATGTAATGTAAACATAACTTTAGGCATTAGTACGTAAAAGTAGCATTTTTACGTACTGTTTAGCGTGCTTAAAGTAGACACTTTACGCACGGTCGTAGAAAATAGCTATTTTTCTATTAAGTGCGTGAAGGATGTCTTTTAACGGAGAGATGGACAAAAAAAACGTCGAGCCGTTAAAAGGACCTTCACGCGCGTCATATAAACAATGCTTTTTCTACAAGTTATTTGAAATAGGTCAATTAGACAATATAAATTAAAAAAATTATAAAAATCTATCAATAAATGACATGGTCAAGTCTCCTTGTTGAATTGCTAAGGAGACGTAGAAATATTTTCAAACAACCAACGCCATTATGTAAAAATATTTGCTTGTACGGGTGCAGTATATAATTTCGTTTGAAAATAATGAAACTTCAAAACTTTAACATTAATGCGTCAGATGTGTCACCCTGCGTGAAGCTAATTGAGAATTGTTCCAATTTTACTATCAACATTCATTATCATAATAAATAAGTAGTTTGTTATTTTGTTTTCAAATTTTGTAATAATAAATTTAAAATCTAGTGCGTAAAATTTTTTATTTACGATCTAGTGTGTGAAACGCAATTTCACGCACGTTTATTGAAACGTTAATGTCACTTTTATGTGTCAGTTGTAGAAAATAGTAGATTGTTTTACAAGTTTAGAAAAGTGTCAGTTTTCCAGCAAGTGCAAATGTTAATTTAACGAGCGAGCGCAGCGAAGCGAGTCAATTAAATTTGCACGAGATGGAAGAAACACTTTTCAAACGTGTAAAACATCCTATTTTTTCGTATACTTAATGGAAAAGGATAAATAAAAATTTTAAATTTGACATAACATATTTTAAAATTTGTCATAAAATGTAATCAAACAAGATACTGTGTTGCTTCCTTGATTACATATACTAAAAGTGTTGCTAACATGGTAACAAAACATTATAACGACGAGTAAATAAAAAAAAAGTGTTGCTAAGAAGAAAAGTGTTGCTAACAAGAAAACTAATACATTTCTTTACGATTTTGTTGCTAACAAGAAAACTAACACATTTCTTTACGATTTTCTCACAATATAGTATGCTCTTTTCCATTAAGGATACGAAAAAGTAATTTATTTTCCTTTTTCTTACAAAAAAAGACATTTCCTTTTTTAAACCGATATACCGTGTTTTTTTGTGTACTGCAAAATCAAATAAAACTATTAAATAATACAGTTCACTTTAGTTCCACTTGCTTGTGTTACCCCCCCCCCTCCAGAAAAAAGTATCTACGCCCTTGCTTAATCTTATAATAACAAAAATACCTGTTGTGTGGGCATGTAAATGGGACATCCTGTATGTTTAAATTATTATTTTTATATAAACTTGTGAACAAAATAATATGCTTTCTGAACAAATATCAAAAATCTAAAGGCGATCAATTTTGTCTTGATCAATTATCTTTTAAGCAAGACAAACGTCAATTAAATTGGTCAGTAAATTAAAAAAAAAATAACTAATGAAAAAATCTGTTTTTTTTTCGGACAACCCTATACATGGCACAATACTATTATTTAGCACAATGCGTATTAAGTACCTACCTCTATTATGCCTTTTCCAAAACGCGGACCAAAATTACTGTTCCGCCGTACATTATGCCAAAACTGTACTGTTCGATATTTTGGGTTTATTGAAGCATTTGCAAGTTCTACGCTGCCTAAAGGAAAATCCAGTTCGAGTTTTGATTCATGAAAGTTTATGGCTTCTTTAATGCCCATACCATCGTCAAAGTATCCTTCAAAGATTTGCCTTGTATTTTTATTAGGCCGTAAATATGATAGCGATTCCGCGACATTCACTGCATGACTGTGATTTTTATTTATGGTAATAATTGCGGGAAATCCATGCTACATATGAAAACCTGACAAATTGGGGTGGAACATTGAGGTAGTACATACCTTCACATATTTATCTTTTTTCTTCGTGTCTGTACTACTTAATTTAATTAAAATATCAATTGAAGCCAGACAACAGCAGTTCTTTGATTTTCCCTTTTTATTATTTCCTTGATCCACTCTCCTGTAAGCACTATGATGGCATACAAAAACATATCTAAAATATATTATGTTATAGACGTTTGTAATAAACCTAACCTCATATTTTATAAAAACACAAATAGGAGAAAAAAAAAGGTATGCAACTTCGTGAACTTCTTTGCTAGTTTGCAAAGAATGGCAGAAGTACCTACCTGCATTTAAATCGAGTACAATTAATTCTGCTGACTTAACATTCCAGTTTGTATATGTAATGGCACTATACTCTTCTATCCATTTTTTTATGTCGTTTTCCTCTAAAATATTAGCACGATAAATTCGATCACCACATTGGAAGTGTTTGAATGATTGAGGGAGGCTCATTGTGAGTAATTGAAAAGAAAAAGCATACAAAACACGAGAACCACATGAAGCAACATGGTCCATGCGTATCTACGCGAACATTCCAACCTGCAGCTAGGCACTGTTTAACATTTGTGAACAAAGGTGAAATTAAATAATAATAATAACGCACGCTCATCCAATAACGAAACTACCACTCTTTATTATAATATAATTATACGAACAATCTATAAAATCAACCAATTACAACGAAAGCTATATTCTCACTACTCGATTACGCAATAATCATGCCAGCGAATTTTATGGCTGAAACATGTGTCTAAATACATAAACATATTCATGGGTTCTCGGCTCCCTGGTAACATTCGGCCATCCTGTCGACTATGGCGTCCTCGCCATCGAGACCGCCCACAGACTCTGCACCCAGGCTTTGGGGATGATCTACGGGTTTGGAGTTGTTGTTCCCCACTGACAAGTCATACCTACGCAAACAAGCAAAACTCTTTAGTATGCCACCTTTGGCCCACTCAACGCCGTAAGGGCGTGCGCTGTTCTGAGATGGCGTCAAAGTGCTTCTCATCAATTCTACCTTACAACAAAAACACTAGTTGTTCTCCCAGCAATCAGGACAACTAATGTGCTCTCTCACCAATCGGAACACTAATGTGCTCTCTCGAAACCAATCGGAACACTAATGTGCTGTCTCAACCAATCGGAACACCAATGTGCTCTCTCAACCAATCACGGACTCATCCTCTACCTCACTCATCAATCGCTTACCCATCATCTACATCTGTAAAGCGAATCCACGATTTCATATTCTCCGCTGCGACTGTACTACGATAAGGCATCTGCGAACGGTTTGCACCCCACACGTCAGTGACTTCGTAACAATCGTTACCAAGGGACCGTACCACTCTAAATGGACCTTTCCATTTTGGAGCTGCCTTTCGACTTGTTCCGGTGGATACTATACTCGAGATTCGTGTCAAAACCAAATCATCATTCTCATACAACGATGGACAACCCCTCTTCTCATCAAACACACGCTTTGCCCGTCGCTGGTCGGCTTCTATCTTGGCAATGGCCCGTTCTCTCAATAACTTAACATCGACTATAGCACTATCATCGTGAGCGTCACTCATCATGTTATCCAACCCAGTACGATAACCCGCTAATACTTCCATGGATGTGGTCCCTATTGCTCGATTCATCGTGTTATTCAATCCCAGTTGAATCTTAATTAGGTTTTGATCCCAGAGATCTTCATTATTATTGCCTCCCATAGTAGCGATTGCATCTTTTATCGTTCGGTTATATCTCTCCACTTGCCCATTACCACGTGGCATCCCGACGGCGTTCAGATGGTGTCTCGCGCCAATCTCCTCACACATTATTCTAAAATCGTTCGAGACAGAGGATCGACCACGGTCCGTGATAATTCTTTTCGGAGGTCCGAAAGTGGCCACAAGCTCCCAAATTGTATACACGACCCACTTTGACCGTGTATTCTTAACTGCTTTTATAATACAGAATTTTGTAAACGCATCTACTATCACCAGGACTTGCGTATTCCCCTTTGTACTTCGTACGAAAGGACCCATGTGGTCAATGTGCATGGTGTGGAATGGTCTTGCAATTTTAGGGATTGGATGGAGGTACCCAAGTTTTCGTCCGCCCGCCGACTTATGATACAGACAATTGAGACACGATCGCACGTACTTTTTCACAAACCTTCTTAAGTGTGGGAACCAATATTTCGAGCTTATACGCTCGTACGTTTTGTCACTTGCGAAATGGCCGACATCGTCGTGGTTCATTTTCAGAACCTGCCACCTGCATGTTTTGGGCACTAACCATCGTCTACCTCTCGAAGTCATTCTATAAACTTTCCCCAGTCGAAGATCGTAGTCCTTAAAAACACTCAAATTGCCCTCTCGATCACCAGATGCTAACACCTCTTTGATCTTCTGCACGTCCGTATCGTGCTGTTGAGCGGCCAACATCCAGTCATCTTCGGAGATTAAAATTGGTTGCACCTCAAGTTGCCTATACGGTGGATTTCGACTTAAAGCATCCACATGTAACTGTAAAGCAGAGCGGTGTAGAAGGTCATAATCATACTCCGCCATTTGCATTGCCCAGCGGGCAATACGAGGATTCAGATCTTTTTTGGTCAGCGTACTTCTAACAGCGGCACAATCCGTTATAACCTTAAACTTTTTCCCGATCAGGTAATGTCTGAAATGTTTAACAGACCTAACGATTGCTAATGTTTCTAGTTCAAACGAGTGCATTTTCTGTTGGAGTTCGGTTGTTTGTACACTAAAGTACGCTACTGGCCTTTCTTTTCCGTGTTCAATCTGGATAAGGACTCCAGCCAAACCTATTCGGCTGGCATCCGTATAAAGAATTAGGGTCATAAATCTTTAATAACGGTCGGCTGGTCAGGATAGTTTTAAATTCTTGAAAGCAAAGTTCGTGTTGATCATCCCAGACCCACTGCACATCCTTCTTCAACAATGGCGTTAGAGGCTTTGACTTAATAGCGTAATTAGGAATGTACTTCCTAAAATAGCCCGTAAGTCCCAAGTCCAAGAATTGTCTTACGTTGTGCACATCTTTCGGCACAGGAAACTGTTCAACCGCAACCACTTTGATATTACTAGGTCGAACCCCCTCTGCGCACACTTCATTACCAAGATACATAACCGATGTTTTGAAGAACGAACACTTAGATAAATTTAGTGTCAAACCCGCATCTGTTAAGTGTTGCAAAACTTCCTCAAGTATCAACAACCCTTCGTCGATGGTTTTAGAGGGAATCAGTATGTCGTCTAGGTATGCAACTACCTTGCTAAACCGCAGTTGTCCCAAGCAGGCATTTACACACCGCTGAAAAACTGCAGGCGCATTTGTAAGCACAAACGGCATGCGCAAATACTCGTAATGGCCATCTGGTGTAACAAAGGCCGTTTTTGCTATAGAATCCTCGGCCATGGGAATTTGATGGTATCCGGAAGCCATGTCCAATGCAGTAAAATACTTCATACCCGATAACCGATCCAGCTGATCTTCAATTAAAGGGAGGGGATACTGATCTCGTACAGTAATTTTATTCAGTGCTCAAAAATCAACACACAAACGGTAATCTCCCAATTTCTTTTGGACCAAAACAATTGGACTAGCGAATGGTGAATTAGATTCCCTGACAATATCGCGTCGCATTAGGTCTGCGATCATTGAACGCACAAGACCCCTCTCACTGTCTGACAATCTGTACGGGTGGCACACTACTGGAACTTTAGTGGTTACTTCGATTGTCATGTATACGGCCGTTGCTGCTGAAGAAACATTAGTCCCTGCAGTGACGCAGGTGTTATACCGAGACAATAATGCCGTTAAATGGCCTTGCCAATTTTGTGTCGGTACTACGGTTTCGGGTGTTGTTACATCCCCGGTACGTGAAAACACTAATTGTTGACCTCGCTTCTCGTAAGTGATCGTAGAACGTTCAGTAAAGTTCTGCCCGATTAATAAATCAACTGCAGTAACGCAATTCTCAGTTAAATAAAGATCAACTTCTTCACTGATGTTATCTACAGTCAGGGTAACAACGGCATGTTCGTGAACGTTAGTCTTTGATTGGCCAAAACCCGTTAGGTAAATATCCCGTGCTAGTTTCTTCACTTGCAGTTTTAATTTTCTACTTAAAGCAATGGTTACCAGCGAGCAATCGCTCCCGAAATCGATAAAACACTCGACTTGAACCCCATTAATTAAAACCATTTTGTAGAATTTTTCACTACATTTACTTTTAATTACTCTCACTTCAGGTGTAAGTGATTCACCCTTAGAAACCTTTCGGCCCGTGCATTCTACTGCTACATGGCCTCTCATCTTACAGCTCATACATTTTGAAAATCGCCTGGTAGATAAGGCCCGTTTATGGCCGTAAGAATTACAACGGTAACATAAAGGGCCTCTATTACGTTGAGAAACGCTCGCATCATAACGAGTAGTCTGAGTCACGCCTCGCATTTCTTTACGTTTATGTGACAAGCTGGGAGTACCCTGATTTAATAGTACCTTATGTGATAAAGAGGAGGTTTCTATATTTTTCAGGTAAGCTGCAAGCTTCGGAGGGTCATCTATGCCGGCCGCTTCCACTGATAACTTAATGCTTTCGTTATCAAGCCCACCCAATATTAAATTGACTTTATCGGCATTGATTAAATTGATTTTCATTTTAGTTATCAAGCTCAACTTTTCAAAACAATATTCGTATAAACTTTGTGTTGGTGTCGGCTTTTATTTCAACATTTGGGTCATTAAAGTGTGTAAGTCACGGCTCACTGGAAATGTTTGAGCTATAACATTTTTCCATTCGTTCCAGGTATGCGTCACACTACTTAAACTTCGAAACCAAGCTTGGGCTGCTCCACGCAATTTCGTTAAAGCGAGATGACAAGTTGTACGGTCATTCCATCCATAAATAGCCGCGTATTCATCAACTTTGTTTAACCATTCATTTACATCATCATGCATTGGATCGAACTCAGTTATAATATTATGAATGTGCAACGACATACCTGTAGAATCCCCTTTCTTTAGCAACGTATCTAAGCCTGACAGTACTCCAGCAATGGCTACGGATTGTTCCTGTGTTGTGTCTCCGCCAGGCGCTCCGGGTACATCACTTCCGGAACTCTTCGCTCGTCTTGGCGGCGGTGTCCTCGGACTTTCACTCATCGCTGTTCTTGCACATCTCCTTAATTATTTAACGCACGTGAATGTATCCCACTTCTGATGTGAACAAAGGTGAAATTAAATAATAATAATAACGCACGCTCATCCATTAACGAAACTACCACTCTTTATTATAATATAATTATACGAACAATCTATAAAATCAACCTATTACAACGAAAGCTATATTCTCACTGCTCGATTACGCAATAATCATGCCAGCGAATTTTATGGCTGAAACATGTGTCTAAATACATAAACATATTCATGGGTTCTCGGCTCCCTGCTAACACATTCTAACCTGAGATTCGGCACTTCAACCTTATTGGTCTAATATTTGAAGTAAACCAATCAAATTTGCAGTGGTGCCGAATCGTATACCATTATGTTTAAATGCGGGCGGGGCGTTAGGTTACTGCGCATCCTAATCTCAGAGGCCAAGCTAGGATGGTTGACCAGTACAAATGGATGATTTCAAAACGTCCTGTCCTTGTGATAAAATGTCCCTTATAGAACGCTCAGACACCTAAAATTATAAATAATTTGCAATTGGATATTTAAGAAATAATACATGCTTACCCCAGATATATCAATTAATCGATTTATAATGGTAAATCGCGTGAAGTTTGGCCTACCTACTTAATTTTAATCAATTCGTCAACTTACCCACTTCGTCATCTTATGTCCCTTTCCCCTACTCACCGAAATATTTTTCTTGAATCATCTTCGCAGTTGAATTCCAAATTGATTTAACTGCATATTCTTTATAATTTGCTCCATTCCTCTTTTTCGCATTATAGGCCCAATCCTTTAATATATCTGCCACTTCTTGTAACGGAGTTATTTCCGACAGTTCGTAATTTCGGACTTGACAGAACTCCATAAATTGTCTCCATCGCTTTAGTGTTTTTTGTGGATTGTGGAATTGATTTTTCTATATTTTTTGTTATTTGTTGAGTCAAAACTTCACCAAAACGACTCATGTTGTATGTTTCAGTATCAAGTATCAAAATAATTATAACTGATAGGGCAGACATTAAAGTGATGTAAGCGTACTAGATGTAGTCTGGTTATAAGGAACTGGCGTTTTCATCGGTGATAAAGAAAGATGCACCTTTTTTATCGCTGTCAGAATGACAACTGTCATCATTAAATGACACATTTTATATAGGAGTTAATTTATCAAGAATAAATTTTTTCACAAAACCAATGATAAAAAAGTTTTCCATATGGTTCCAACTTAAGTAGACACACTGTATACTACGTAGGGGGGGTAATAATTCCCCCGCAGCGGTAACAGCAAACATAATCGAAATTGATGTTTTTGTAGAATATAAATCCTTTGTGGATATTTTGTTCCACGCCGAAATATACATTTTGCGGACCCGGGGTCGTCCGTCAGGTGTGTCTCATCGTAGTTCAGTATTCTATTTGGCGGTATGTTGAAAACATGTTCCTCTAAATTGTTAAAAATAATTTGTCATCTGCTCTTTAGAGTTTTCGGCACGAACTCAACTCTTAATATTTAGACAAGTGTTGTTGCGTGAGTCTTTCCTTATGGCGTTTTAGAAATGTCCAAGTACGATTTGACCACCAATCTCAAATGAAGCAACTTAAGAGGGCACCCAAGCTCGGCACTGGCCATAACATCTATCAGAGTTCTTTCAATGTGTTCAGGAAAGATTTGTGGACGCCCAATATTCTGGTTGTGTTTTCCTTATAACATGTTCAACAAAGTTCTTCTTGGTATGTTGAACTCTTCGGAGGCTCTTTTACACGAGTAAATACCATTTCGAATAGCAGATATTGCCTCATTCAGTTTATCATCATCATAATTTCTGTAGTTCCTTGTTCCCAGTTTTCTTTTGTACGTTCGAGGCATTTTCTAAAAAAAAAATAGGTATCAACTAAAAAATGCGAGGTAACATTGCTCACAAAAAATGCGGGGTAACATTGCCAACAACAAAAAAAAATGATATTTTGAGGTTGGAATATATTCAATAGCATTTTTAGAATGTTAAAGTATGATCACATCGCATATATAAAACACAGCTGTCAAATATAAGTCACTTAGGATGTGTAACCCTTAGCAGTACTATATTACAAAAAATAAGAAATTTTCAATATTGCTTGCTTGCTTTGAAAGAGCGAGATCTAGGACGCGGTTTACAAGCATCTCTATGTACTTAGGCCGTATGGCCCATTGTACACCCTAACTAAGAATTTTGCCTATCTGGGGTAATTCTAACTCCAGTAGTGATTTTTAACGTGTCACACATCGCAGTGGCACGGGACCTACGGCTTTACTTCTTACCGACAGAAGGCGCATTTTCAGATTTTTCCCCGCTAGAAAAATCTCGCCGACCTTGGCCAGGTTCGATCCCGCGTCCCTCGGATCTAAAGGCAAATGCGCTAACCACTAGACCACCAAGGCCGGTTTCAATATTACTTACACTTCCGAATCGCAACGAATACCCGCCAAATGATGCGTGATGTGTTGATATGTCTAGACCAGGGCTTCTTAAACTTTTTTCATTCACGACCCCATTTATGATTGCGAGTTTCCTGGCGACCCCATATAAATATAAAAGAAAGATAAATAAATATTTTTTGATGATTTATTTATTAGGTAACAATATACATATACATATGAAAATATATAGTTTTAGAATTCGTTTAGAAACATACAAAAATCGAAAATTAAAAATTGCACAAAAAGTTGTAAAGTTGTATTTATTAGAGTTACAAAATTTATATGCCCTATTTTCATCAAAATTGCATTTTTTGCAATAACATAAATAAAAGGGAATTCTGACCGTCTTAGTTCGCTCGAATATATTCGAACGCAGTCGTTGAGTGGTAAGTATTATATTAAAATTAAAGGAAAAAATTTAATGAGATGGATGTGCCTGTCTTTTATTACATAACAAATTAAATCTTGGTGGAATGTTTGACACTGCTGGACTGTTACGCGCTTTTCTTGGACCCGCAAACAAAAAAAGATGGAAAAGGCCAGCGGCTTGCTCAGAGGAGTAGGGGGAGTTCGCTAAAAATTTCTTATAGAGAAAATGCTTCAAGTTGTGTACAGGGCGAGTCAAAATAAGTGGGCGCCACCTTCCGAAATCCAGCTGGTTTTGTAGGTCCTCGCGGAAGGTCGAGGAACCAGCAGCTCACGTGAATGGAACCTACCTTTAATTGTGCCTCCACCTGTATAATTAAAGCTTGCAAAATCCTTACACAGCAAGTACAAAAGACACAATAAGACACAGTAAACTTTAAAACACATATAATGATATGAATATTGGTTAAAATATGACAAGTTTAACACCAAAAATCCGAATTACAGAATCTTAATTCTTGAGCACTGAGAGAATAAAACTTGCCGTCGTTGACACACAATATTTATGTTAAAATGACTGTGTGGTCAAAGGCGTAAAGTTTACAGGAAATAATAGCATAAAATTAGCGTCTGTATATAATTAATGCAAAACGAACAGTGCAATGCAAAACGAACAGTGGCTTCAGGTCACTGTTAATATTTTTATCAATGTAACAACAAAGTCAATACGTTTGAATTTTGCAAGTTACACGGAAAGTTTTGCTTCACAAAAAAACACCAAACTGGAAGTTTTTACCTGGAATTTTGTAGAAAGGCACAATAAGACGGCGAGTTCCAGATGTAAACGAAAACACCGGCGAAGACAGGAACCTTCGCCGACATGAAATGGCTGCAGAACCACGGGCGTTGGGCTTTGACGATGATCCGCCGAAAGGCGATTTGTCAATTCTCCAAAGAATTGATTTTTTCTGGGGTTGTATCAAGTTGTTCCCAATAATCCGGCAGTAGCCGACAGTCTGTTAGATACCCCTTGGTACCACAGCGAAACGGAACACACATTAATGATACCCCTCACAAAAAAACCGAGCCGCCCCTGCAGCACTTTACGTCATTACGATTGCCGATTGATCGAGCTACGGACAACCGGAGTCCTTCAGATCTAAAAATGGACTGCCCCAAGAAGCAATGGGGCCTGCACTTCTCCCCAAATGATATTGCACAACCTTACGAAATCATACCGAATATTCTGGAAAATAATTTGTTGTTGACGCTCCGAATTCCCTGAAGCGTTCGAGGTCTCGCGGATGAAAACAAAGCTTGCGACTTCACACAAAGGAACTACCGACACATTTCTCGAACTTTGAAGACAAAACAAAATACCGAAAATAGTAACCCAAAATAAGAATTTAATGAAAATGACGATACTAATTCTAACGAAGCGGCAAACCAATTACGGAATTAATAAAGTGTGCGGCAAATTTAAAAATCACATAACACCCCCCTTACTTGAAGAGAATTTCCCTGAAATTCTCTTGAGAAAGAGAAAATCGAGGAACAAAACCAAAACGAAAAGAACATAAAAACGAGAGGGTATTAACACAAAAATCTAAAAATCAAGTGAAATACACTAAAAACAACAAACAAACCCAACCCAAAGTTATCGATAACAATAAACCCACTGCTGTGGAACGATGCCCACCCCATCACAGCAGACCGGTGTATAGCCGCGGTACGCTAACACGACGGGCAGCAGCCACGTCGGGACGTTTGTAGGGGAGGAGAAGCCTCAGAAGCGTGAAGCGCTCCCTACAAACGGGGTCTGGTCATCCAGATCCGAAAACGGAAGTCAAAACTATCAAAGACGATACTTAACGAAAACATCTCGGGGAAGTCGAAAACATTCCCACGAGAGTCTACAAAAAAAACCCCCCGATGGACCTGCTGAGGGCCAAAGTCCACCGTGCGTCTGATTGAACAAGTTCGCCCCCCGTGGTCGACCCAAACCACGAGCAGTCCCCCCATTCAACCAAAACGACTTAAGATTGGGGAAAGACCCAACCGAAACAAAAGAAACAAGAGGGCGGAAAGAGGACGAAGAAAAGAAGACAGGGGATGGTTGTTGGTGATCAGTCAACAAAGGGCTGCAGAACGCAGTGGAAGAACGAAGAAGAAAACCAAAGAGAAGAGAAGATCATCAAACGAACATACATTCATTCATACAAAAAAAAGTCAAATCCGGGTAAATAAAGTCACAATCGGGAAAGTCTTACACCCGAGCAGGGTTCCGTCCAACCTGCCGATACAACTCGGGGATGAGTTTAGGGACAAGGGACTTGAAGACGATTAACGAAAACCAAATGAAGAGAGCGTTCTGTGCGTCACGGGATCAGCACATCACGGTAGCCTCACAACAAACGGAGTCATCAAACGTAACAAGCC
>JABXWE010002596.1:0-63981 GCA_014611495.1 Limonius californicus | reverse complement strand
TTAAAGCTAGCGAGTTCGGCAAAAAACTAGCAGATTTGTCTTATGACCCTCTATCGTTATCCGCGATAAAAGTTTCAAAATTGTAATCACGAAAAAAGTGATACCAAAAAAACATGCGTAACTTCCGCTTCCGGTTTCGGATTTTTTTGAAAAGCTTGTTTTTTCGATGAATTTTCGATACACCGCCGCATTCCAAAGCGCATCAAAATCGGAGCAATACTTTCGGCTGTAGGAGCGTCACATACGTACGTACATACGTACATACGTACATACGTACGTACCCACCCACAGACAGACATTTTTTAAAAACCACTTTTTTGGGTTCCTAGAGACCCAAAACGGATATTTCCGTTAAAATCTCGATTTCGAAAATTTTCATGATTTCAATACTTACCCTATACCTATAAGGTATGGGAAAGTAAAAATAAAAGTAGCATCTGTAAACATAATCCTTCTTTTGCGTACTTGTTTCGAATGCGCTTTTCAACTTGGGGAGCAGGAAATTAAACAATTCCACAAATGCATGTATTTTTCCTATGGAAAGTATTCAAAGTCAGCGCCCTGTATATGCTAAGCGTTAAAAATGTCGACATGTGAGGTATTGTTCGCCGTAAAAAGAAAACTAAACCTCGTTGAATTTTTATATATAAACTTAAATAGCGAGTTCTGTTTGAAATATCCGTTTTGGGTCTCTAGGAATCCAAAAAAGTGGTTTTTAAAAAATGTCTGTCTGTTATAAAATCACAGCAAACTCAATTTTCAGTCACAATATCACGTATATAGTAGAGAATGAAGTATGCCTGGTTGCTTATTAAAAGGAAATTAAGGGGCACCGCAGATATTTGGCGGGACTTCTTACAAGCCTTGTAAGTCTATTCGTTACGAGGCAAGGTTTTAGGATAGCGCTTGAACAACCGTTTTGAGGAAAATAACTCTACTGTTGATTTTTTTGATTCCAGTCGTTAGTGTATGCCGTGCCTTTTTGATTTGTGTAATTTACAACAATGTCAATTATTTCCGTTGATATAAACAGATGAAAACAATCAAGAACGGAAACTACACGGTTACTCTTTTGTGTTAGACCCTGAGGCCGTCGAAGAATATTATACGTGCGTTGTTTACCCTTGAAATTATAGACATACTTCCAAGAACGTCCAGCAAAATCAATATCGTTAGTAGTACGTACGGGTCCAGCATTTCTATCGTCACTAGCGTCATCATCTTCTTCTGGTACATAATCATCGTCAGAAATATTTCCCAAATTTTCTTCTACACTGTCCTGTTCCTGTTCCGATACGTCACTTTCTCCCCCAATATCAACTTGAAAATCATCATCCTCGTCATCTCTCATTAGCTCGTTCCATAATTCTTCATACGTCAAACCTTTTTTAGACATTATTCATAACAAAATCACAATGCACAATCATAAACAACCACTTCACTACGTTATAAGTATAGGTTATCTAAGTCAGCTGATTAGAATTCATGTGACGAGCTGCGCAGTGCCTGTGCGCCATGGTGAATATCACTGCTTCGTTGAATACCCTAACCGGGTCAGTCATGACCCAGTCAACTGTTTTAATGGTACTTTTTGATGGAAATTTATAAATGGCATTATACCTTAGAAAATAGGTGCGGAACATCACTATTGAGGCATTGCTGGATGGACTGCGCTCAGAAAATGTTTTAACAATAATTATTAAAAAAAAAACGATTTCTGGGTCAGATCTGACCCGATCTTGGTATTGCGAGTGTTAATAATGTGTGGGGGGATGTTATCTGGACCGGCGGATTTCTTTGGCTTTAATCGCTTTAGGGCTTTTAACACTTCATGTTCAGCCACATTATTTATTCTTAATATATCTAAATTTATTTCTGGCAAGCTTGAGTCGGGGTTAATTACATATTTTGATTCGTCTCCTTACACAGATTCAAAAAAAGTAGCAAAACCTTTCGGCGCTGAAGCTTGATGAAAATTACTATTATTATATTTGTATCCACTAACAGATTTACAACTGGATTTAGCATTGTTTATAAAATTCCAGAAATTGTTCACATCTGTGATTAATCCATCCTGCACTTCATCTACATATGTATTATAATCGCGCTCAATTATATTTTTTATAAGTGCTCTCAGTCTTTTAAATTCTTGACGGTGGTAATTTGAATTACTTTTACGTACTCTATGATACTCTTTTATCCTCATCACTTCTTTTGCCTCCATCGAGAACCAAATTGGATATTTATGTTTATTACGTTGACTCAGTTTAGGTACTGTTACGTCTAATGCTTCATAACAAAGTGTATAAAATTTATCTACGCATTTATTGGCATCATCAAAACTCTTAAGCACACTCCAATTCATGTCTCTAAGTAGTTCATATAACCTTAAAAAGTTAGCCTTTTTAAAATTGTAAGGAGAAAGAATTAGATTGGGTTTATTGTTTGTGGAACACTCCTTGAACTCAAATGATAGCACAAGTGCAGGATGAAAAACATATGTTGGGACTAAGGGCTGATCGTCATTTTCAATGTTTATATTAAAATTCGACAACACTAAATCCAACGTTATTCAATTGATATTAGGTATACCATTAAACGAATTAAGATTGTTTACGTTTAAAAATTGTTGAAGTGATTTAGTGATTCTATTGCCATGTAAAAGATTGAATTGCGTTCCAGTAATCAAAGGTATATTAAAATCTCCCGCTATGATAACATTACTCTTATTGAGTTCAGGAAAATCACTAACAATATCAAAGTATCGCTGATAAGACATCTAATGTGGCGCAAGGCTCAATGTATATTACATTTATTGCGTATTTTTCACCGCGAATATTAAAAGATACCCAAATACAATCAAAACCAACATTTTCCAGATTGAAAAGTTTAGATTCATATTTTTTCAAAACAGCTATTAAAACTCCACCGCCTCTGATTTTAACCGTTATTTCCGAGTTCCTATCACATCTGTACACGTCGTAATCATTACTGAATAGCTCAGAATTGAATATACTATGTTCAAGCCAGGTCTCTGATAAGGCTATCACATCGTATACCGCCGCACACATGTTCCTGTAAAAACCTCCCGTTTTCGTTCGAAGTCCCCGTATATTTTGATAATATATTTGAAGAATTTTTGTTTTCATCTGACTAGGCAACCATAAACGCTAACTGGTCGCAAATGCCTGTAAAAAAGAAATAAATGGAATCCGGTAAACGAAATTGTTGCAAACAAATAAATTAACAATGACCCATTCGGTGTCCCACGCGTATTTATCAACATATGCATTTGTATAGGTACTCATTTATCGGTTACTCGCTCGAGGTCTTGCATGGTTTTCACCGCTATAATTTTCCCTTCTTTATTAATGTGAATCACTCCGTCCTTGGACCAAACGTTACGGAAACCAAACTGATCGGATGCACATGTGAGGATATCCAATCTTGATTTGGTCAAGTCTTCTTTAATGACAACTTTTGCCCCTTTTAACTTTTTCTTGTTTCTAAACACCAAATCTGTGCAACGGTAGCTTATAAACTTCACAATTATTCAACGTGGTTTTAAGTTTGGTGTTTTGAAGGTCCCAACTCGATGACAACGGTCTATATTTCCAGGTTCAATTTGCAGCCCTAGGTTTTTATTAAATAGCTCAAGTACCACGTTTTCTACAGCTTCCCCATTCTCTTCTTTTATTCCAAATATTCTAGTATTATTACGGCGACTGTATTGCTCCAAATGATCGATTCTCTTAGATAATTCTGAATTTTCCTCTTCAAGGACTGTAACACGTGCTTGAAGCGCTTCACATTTTTCAATAATTTTTTATTATTATCGTGATAACGTGATTATCGTTTTACCACAATGTCCGCTAATTTCGTAGCCAATTCCAATAGTGTATCTTTGTTATTTAGATGCTCAGTTATCACAGACCTTGCACAGTTTTTCACATCGGATATTTGACTTTGTGTTAACACCATGATGACGAATTTTCGGTGTAATAAATCGGTAATAAGATAAATTTAAACTAATATTTGCGCAGGACACCGCGACACGTCTACTATAGCCAACGACACATCAATATGTGTATATATGTATATTCAATGTAAAACATGGCCTATCAATGGGTAACCCAATTTTACCTCTTGGCTAATATATTTACAGAACATTTACCTCAAATACTCAAATCAAACTAATCTGAGAAAGTTACGTTTTACTTGATGGTGATCACATTTTAGCTTGTGACCGATTTCTAACATTTATTAATTTTCACCCAAACATAAAACAGATGTATTAATTATTTAAATTTCCAAATTAATTGGAAAACAAACTGGAATACTCTATTTATACAAAACCTACACAGATAATCACAATACTACACTGCCGTCGTAAGAAAGAGTGCCGTATCTACAAAATGGAAGTATTTGCGTAAACGCGTTTTGTTCTAGCTTTCTTCTCTAATTAGCAATTGCCTTCATGTAAACTTTCTTCTAAAGGTTTTATGACCTAGAAATTGATTGGTGATAGTTTGAAATTGATAAATAAATTATTTGAGTCAAGAAATGCACTTACGGTATTTCTCTATAATATCAAATAAACTGTTTCCCTGCTAAAACAAGATAAAAATACCGTAACTGCCAAAATAGTCACTTAAGTCATTTTAAGCTAGTAAAATTAATTAAAACAGCAACAAAAAAAATGGGTAAGCAAATTCTTATATTACCGATATTACAAAAATATAAATGAGAAAAACAACTCTAAACTAATCCAGCTGTACAAAAATATAAAAATAAAAACCATTTCCAGACATAGATACTATCAATCAGTCAACTTTATTTTGAAGTAAACCGCATAAAAAGAAATGCACGGATCTTCAACTCCCTATTCAAAATTTACAACTAAATCAGAGTCTTCAGAAACTGGGATATTTTCTCAAAACGTGAGTCCATCTTTGGGCATGTTATGTATTATATAGTAAGCCTATCCATCCCAGTTGCGGTTGCGGGCAAAGGCCTCCCTCATTGTCTTCCAGATTTTTCTGATTTCTGCAGGTTGTTTTCAGTCCGAACTTCCATGTCTTAGAATTTCGTCTACCCATCTGGTTGAAGGTCTTCCCTGTTTTCGATCTCTGGAGGACTTCCAATCTGTTAACAGTTTTGTTCATCTTTCATCTGGCATTCTTGATATATGGCCCGACCAATTCCATTTTAAACTTCTACATTTTGCAACCACGTCTTCTGTATGTGTTCTTCTTCTAATCTCTGTTACCGGAATTCTGTCTATTTGTTTAATATTGAGCATGGATCTTTCAATTTTTGTTTGCATTACTCTTAAGTTTTTGAAGGTTTTTATTGAGGGACCACGTTTGGGCACTATATTTACACAAGGTATTACGCAACTGTTGAACATCTTCCTTTTTAAATACATTGGGGTGTTATTTTTAACGATATGTTTTAGTGACCAGTAAGCTCTCCATCCTGCTTTGGTTCTTGTATCAATTTCTATTTCCATTTTCTTAGTAAATGCCATAATCTGGCCTAAGTATATTACTTCATTTACATAGTTTATGAGTTGATCGTCTACTCTTAAATTTGTGGCATTTCTATTTGTTATAGCATACGTTTTTTCAAAGTTTATTGCTAGGCCTGATTCTAAACTGTTGTTGTTGATATCCTGTACCATTATTTCCAAGTTTTTTCTAGTTTCTGCGAGAAGCACCACATTGTCAGCAAATCTTAGGTTTGTTATTCTCTTGCCTTGAATGAGCAGGCCATGTTCTGTCACTGTACTTTGGGAATAACGGATCACCTTGTTTGACCCCTCTTTATATCTCGAAGCTGTGGCCCGGTTTTTCAAGTTTTTTTTTTGCACTACTATCATTGTAGATGTTGTGGATTATTCTTATGAATTTGTGCTTAACTTTTTGTTGGAGTAATGCATTGAGCATATAATCGTAGTCTATCGTGATGAAGGCTTTTCGAAAGTCTATTCACCATATGTGTATATATATATAAGCGTAACACTCCTGATGGAGTATAGCTGTCCCTTTCAGAGGGTTTATGGATCCAGTTGCTGGGGTTGATCAGTCCCCATATAGCACTATATTATCGAGCGCACACACATGTATACATAAGTATTTATCGCGCGAATACACTTACGCGTACCGGTCACAGATTATTGTGGGTTTTTGCTTTATTAACTATTTGTCTCCACGCTTTCCTGTCCACTATTTTGTCTTTCCAGTTATTGATTCCCATTTTGTTTAGATCTTCTACTACTTCATCGTACCACGTTATTCTGGGTCTTCCTCTTGCTCGGGTTTTGGAGGGTTTCCACTGCATGATAATTTTTATTGTGCTTCCTTCATCTCTCATCACATGCCCTAGCCATCTGATGCGTTGGGCTTTTATGAACCTTACTATGTCTTCTCCACGTATATCCTTTAGTAATTCGTGGTTCATCCTAGCTCTGCTCTCATCATCACTAGTTTTTATTGTGCCAAGTATTGTTCTTAGAATTTTCCGTTCGAAAATCCTCAGTTCTTCTGTTTCTTTATTTGTGAGACACATTATTTCTGCGGCGTAGGTGGCTACCGGTCTTATTAAGCTTTTATAGATTTTCATTTTTGTTCTTGTCCTAATTTGTTTGTCCCTTAGCAAGTTTCTGTTTGCATAATATGCTCTTGTGCCAGCTTGTATTTTTTTCTTAATATCAGTATTCCTTTCGTTACTTCTGTGTAATTGTACTCCTAAGTAATCAAAATTATCTACTTTTTCAAAGGTGTATTTATCTATTTTTAGAATGTTGTTCCTTGTGTTGTTCGCTTTTCTTTGACATGCCATAAATTTGGTCTTTGCTTCATTTATGTGCATTCCTATCTCTTTTGCTTTATTCTCAATTATTTTGAAAGTGTCAATTAGTTTCCTTGGTGTTCTTGATATTATAACAACGTCATCTGCGTAGGCGAGTATTTGCATTTCTTTGGTGATTATTGTTCCTTTATATTCAACGCTCCTCATTACTTTTTCTAAAATAATATTGAACAATGTTGCTGATAGAGCGTCACCTTGTCGTACTCCTGTATTTACTGTGAATGTGCACGTATCGCTTTCTGGTGTTCTGACGCAGGTTCTTGTATCTCTCAATGTCATTTGTATTAACCGGGACAGTTTATTTGGTATTTCCATTTCTTTTAATGCTTTGATTAGTTCTTTCCTATTTACTTTGTCGAAGGCTTCTTGAAAGTCGATGAGTAAAAGGTAGATAGCGATGTCGTGTTCATAGCCTTTCTCCAGTATTTGTTTGATTATGTGTAGCGCATCTATTGTAGACTTTCCAGTTGTGAAACCTTGTTGATAGTTTCCGATTATGTTATCTGTGTATTTTGTTAATTGCCTGTGTAATAATGTTGATAAAATTTTGTATGCTGTATTAAGTAGCAAAATCCCTCTGTAATTCCGACACTCTTCCGAATCTCCTTTCTTTTTTATGGTGATTATCACTCCTTCTTCCCATTCTCTAGGCATGTTTTCGTCTTTCCATATTTGTTTTATTATTTCGTAGATTTCTCGATGAAGTTTTTCTCCTCCGTGTTTTAACAGCTCCCCGTTTATCTCGTCTTTTCCCGGGGCCTTTCCATTTTTAATATTGCGCACTACATTCTGGAATTCCTCATATGTTGGTTCTGGTATTTCTTCGTTGTTATTATCTACTGTATCCTCCTCTTGTTGTTTATTTTCCTCTTCCTCTTCTTGCTCATTCAGTAGTTTCCGAAAGTGTTTTTCCCATATTTCCTTGATTTTATCAGGTGAGTGTTCTATATTTCCTTCATCGTTCTTCATCCCTCTTGTTTTAATCTGATAATTTCTTTTTTGTTCTCGTATTTTCCTGTATAGTGTCTTTGCATCGTTGGTTCTGCTATTGTTTTCTATTTCTTCCATCTTTTCTTTTAGCCACATATTCTTTTTTTGTTTATATATCGTGTTTGCTTCCTTTCTGTAGTTTTTGTAGCTTTCTAGGTCTTCTAGTTTCTTTGTTCTTATCCATTTTAATCTTGCTTCTCTTTTGAGTTTATTTATGTCATCACATTCGCTATCAAACCATTCTCTCCATGTTTTCCTTTCTTTATATCCTATTATTCTTTGTGCGCTTGTTGTTACACTTCTACGGATGTTACCCTATCGTTGATCTATGTCCGTAACTTTTCATTTTCTTCTAGTTCTTTATCTACCTCTGTTGTGTATCTCTCGCGTAGTCTTTCATTGTTCAGATTGTATGTATTTAGTTTTTTGCGTTTCTCTTTATTTCTGCTTCTTATTTTTTTTCCCTTAATTTCTGTTACTACTAGGTAGTGATCAGTGTTTGCATCCGCACCCCTGTAAGATCGTACGTCATTTATGAATGCTTCTCTTCTTTTTTGGATAAGCACGTGGTCTATTTGATTTCCTTCATCAATGTTTCCACCTGGCCACCTCCATGTGATTTTATGTATTTTCTTGTGTTGAATTTTGTGCTACTTATTATTAGGTCCAGAGCTGCAGCTAGGTTACACAATCTGTTTCCATTGTCATTAGTAAATTCATGAATTGTCTCTTTTCCAGCTACGCTGCTTATGTAGTCTTCTTTCCCAATTTGGGCATTAAAATCTCCTAGTATCAAAAGAGTATCATGTTTGGGTATTTTTCCACTGAGTTCTTCTAGTTTGTTATAGAATTGTTCTTTTTCGTTCTCGTTTGCTACTTCTGTTGGTGCGTAAGTGTTTATGATGGACAGGTTTGTGGGTTTTGCTTTGATTCGCAGGTAGGATATTCTTCCATCTATAGGTTTAAAGTGTAAAATGTTTTCACATAAACTTCTGTTCACAATGAAACCTGTTCCATTTTTCCCCTGTTTACTTTCTCCTGAGTATAACATAGTGTATTCCTTTTTACTAATTTCCCCCTGTTCTTTCCATCTCGTTTCCTGTAGTGCAGCTATGTCTACTTTATAGCGCATTAGTTCTTTTGCTACTTGCAATATGTGTATAGGTTGATTAAATTCATTACATTTCTCCATCAGTTGGTTTACCGCCTGCAAGTGGTTCATTGTAGAGAAGCCTGGTCTAAATCCTGCTTGTTCCACGGGCTGACTTTTGTTGAGATCTTCTTGTAGTTTTTGCTGTAGTATTTTTGCGAAACGTTTATATAGTGAAGGGAGTAAGCTTATTGGTCTGTAATTGTTCATATCTTGAATACTTCCTTTTTTGTGAATTAGAATGATTATTGACTTTCCCTTGGGTTGGGATTTCTTCTGATATTAAAATTCTGTTAAACAGAGTGTTGATTTCCTTTCTAGTATTTTGGGGAAGATACTTCAGGTGCTCATTTGTTATTCCATCTTCTCCCGGGGATTTCTCATTGCTTAACTTTGATATTGCTGCGTTTAGCTCTTCTTCTTGTATTAGATATTCTTCGTCGTCTTCTGTTTGTTGCGGAAGTTGTATTTTATTTTCTTTCGGCCCGTGCTTAGCATATAAGTTACTATAGAATTCAGTAGCGGTTTGTAGGATCTTATCTCGCCGGTGTTTTACTTTATTGGTTGTGTCTTTTAACTGTACGATCCAAGGAATTCCTTTTTGGAGTGCTTTCCCTATCTTTCTAGTGGATCCTGACTCTTCTATTATTTTTTCCACTTTGTCTTTTTCTGCTCTGCGTAAATCATTTCAGATTGCTCTTTTGGTTGCTTTGTTCAGCTCTCAATATTCTATTTTACTTTGGATATCTGATATGTTTTTAAGTTGTTCCCGTTTTTCAATCATGCTTTTTATATTATCCGAGAGTTCATCGGTGTTTTTTCTACGTGGCTGTTTCTCTCCTTGTACTTGTTTTGTCGCTACAATTATTTTTTGACGTATTCTATCATATGCTTGTTGGACGTTAAGGTTCTGTGTTGCATGTATGTTTTCTTGAATTGCTTCTAGTTTTGATTTGTATTTTTCAGATATTTTACTCCAATTTAATTTGTTACTAAATTGTGACATTTGTACTTTTTTACATCTGTTTCTTTTAAGCTCTAGTTTCCAATTCATTCTCAACATCCTATGATCGGTTGCAAAGTTGAGTTTGTTAATTATTTCGATATTTTTTACCATGTATTTTTTGTTCGTCAGTATGAAATCGATTTCACTTTTGTATTGCTTGTTCGGGGAGATCCGGGGCCATCTTTTCCCTGTCCTTTTTTTGAATAAAGTGTTTGTTATAGTAAGCGTGTGTTTTTGGGCAAATTCTGTGAGTGTTGTTCCTCTAGAATTTCTTTCACCATAACCAAATGGGCCCATTATATTTGTTTGATCTTTTTCACAGAATCCTTACTATTAAAATCTCCCATTACTGTTGTATATGTTACTTTTGATTTTAACTCTGCTATTGGTACGTCTACTACTTCATAAAAGTTTTCTATGGTTTCATCCGAGGCACTGATTGTGGGCACATATACTTGGATTATTCCTAATATCAGGTTGCTTCCTTGTTTTATTGTTAATGATGCACATCTTTCTGAGTATCCTTTGAATGCATCTATATTGTTTTTCTATTGTTCTTTGATCCAGAAGCCAACTCCTGCCATTATTTTGATCCGTGTGATAGAACGTGTAGACGGCTTTTGTGTCAATTATTTTTTCGCCCAATCTTCTAACCTCCGCTAATCCGATGATATCGCAATTGATTTTATTCACTGCATATTCCACTTCGACGCAGCTGATGCATCTGATTGCATCTGATAGTAATGTTTTTACATTCAATGTACATATATTAAGCATTGCGTTTCTATTATTATTTTTTGCTTGAATATTTGTTGAAGGAGTTGGGGGGAATTTGGCCTCTAGCTCCCCTAGTGGCCAGCTTTCTGGGGGGCTGTCTTTCTATTATTGTACTTTTACTTCTTCTGCGTTTACCTTCCTTTTTGCTTGTTCTGTGTTACTGCTTTTTGTCGTCTTTAGTTCAATCCGGTTTACATTTTCTGTTAGTTTTTTTAATTTTTTGTTATTGTCGAGCTGTCCTTGTGGCATTCCTAAATGTTTTATTTAACTCTTCTTCTTTTGAGCCTGGTCTTTCGATGTGGAAGGGTGTTAGTATTGTTTGTGCCCAACTTTTCTTTTTAGGTATTGCTCCCCTGGAGGGACTTGCTTCTTCCTCATCTGTGGATCTGCCTCTTTTCTCTTCATTCTCTGCTTCGTTGATTGTTGTTTCTTCCTCTGTTTCTTTTTCATTTCCTGTTATGTCTTTTATCTTCCACTCATCTCCATTTATAAGTAGTTTATCTTTCCTGATTACTGCTCTTATTCCCGTTTTCCTGGCATCCATCATGTATGGGAGTAGCTGTTTCTTGGTTTCCCTCGTTTTCTTGTCGTGGTCTTCACTTATTCCTATTTTTGTACCTGGCAATTTCTTTGTGTTTCGCATAATCTCCCATTTCTTTAAGATTGTTGTGGTCCCCATCTTTGGGCATGATTGAAGATAAATTTTTTAAAATATTATCTCTCTTAGAAACAGGTATACCTCTATTTTCTGTATATTTTTCAGGATCAGCTATTCGATTATCTTTAATAATTGACTTTTAAAAAAAATAGTTCTTTAAAGTCATCATCAGCAAAATAATGTTTGTAAGCCAATGAGAAGCAACCCCGTTTGACAACAATTTCGACAAGATATGAGATATAAACTTTGGGCCTTAATTTGTTTAAAGTGTTTTTTGATGAATGATCGTTCCATTGGTAGAAATCAGAGAAATCCATTGGTTTAACTCGGTTTAACTGCGACTTTACCATCATTAGCACTACAAACGGCATTTTCAAAATCTCGGAAATCATAGACTTTTTTATGTTTTTTCAAAGAACTCTACTTGGTGGTGAAAATTATCAGCGGACATAAAAGTATGTCCGGGTTAAAAATACTTAAATGTTATAGAATTAGTACAGGGTGACTCCGAGGAGCATTTACATTTTAGATAAACTAACTATATTAAAGAGGTGTCTGTTATTAAACAAATTGTACATTAAATTAGTTACAATACTAAACTAATAGACAAATTAATTAAAAAGAAAGACTGCCATTAATAGTTTATTAAAATCAGGTTTAAAAAAACAATTGACGATTTTTTCCAATTACAAATTGTTTGGAAATCTTTCAACCCCAATTAATATTTTATTTGGACTAATATGAAATATTTACATGGGGCACCCATCATAGACTAAATTTAAAAATCTAATTGAGTTTCGGGTAGATACTGTATTAATTTGACACTTATAAATCATTCATCCAGCATGCAAAATTGTATTCCTCACAATTCCATTTACAAACTGCTTTTTTTATTTTAATTTTTTAAATGAAACTTTGTGTTTTAGATACAGAATCCACCGAGAATACCGTGAAACGCGAGAACATCCCCAGTACCTCAAAGAAAATGATGCGGCGCTATCCAGAAGATCTTCAGATGATCAACGATCTCGCAGAAGGTACACTCCAGAGAGATCTTTAGAAGTGCCAAAGGAGAGGGTTAGAGACAGCTTTAACTGGGAGGATGTTGTTGAAACTAAAAGGTCCGAAAAATACATGGACAAACTTCCTGAACAAGAGGAAAATAAAAGAAGAAGAAAAAGCAGATGGCAAAATATCGACGATCTTGAGCCTCTACATCACGAGCAGCATATTCCAGTTGAACAGCAAGCTCTCCATGTTAAAAATGACGGCATTAAAAATGAAATCAAGCCAGAGCAGAAATGCTACGGTAAAGAAAAGAAAACTACACGAAAAAATCGTTGGGAGAGTTCAGATGAAGAGATTGATGTCCGAGAAGATAAGAAATCTGGTGACAAGATTCAAAGTAAACAGGAACAACGTAAGAAGAGCAAAGATACTAAGTATAAAGAGAAGAGGGATAAAGAATGTACATCTGTTGTTAGTCGAGAAAAACATAAACGGACACCTAAAAGGGAGGAAGAAAACAAGGAAAGAAGTCTTACTGACAATCTGGATTTACCAACTCGCAAACCATTATCAAGAGCATCTGTACAAAAGCCGGAAGTATTAGAAAACGAATATGAAAAATTCATGCAGGCTCTCGGTTCAGAAATCAGCACTGCTGAAGAAATTTCAGAGAAAGATTTCCAACAACAAAGGCGTAAAACCAAACTAGGCGATAAAAGGATCAAGAAACGCAAATCGTTCTCGCGCTCTGTGTCCTTGTCTTCAGATGAAGAGTTTGAAAAGAAGTCGAGAGAAGTCAGAAAACGTAAGACGAAGAAGAGAGTCAGCAGTAGCTCCAGCAGTTCAACTTCATCCAGCTCATCTTATTCAGATTCTTCCACTGACTCTTCGTCCATGTCTAGCTCTTCTGAGTTCAGTAGTGAAGAGGAAAAGAGGAGGAAATTAAAAAAGCGAAAAATGGATGCGCCAAAAGTGGCAAATACTGAAACTCATCACAAACAAAAGAAAATCGTAGAATCAGAATCTAAACATTTGGATATCACTAACTTCGATGTGTCTTTTGCCAGCCACACCAAAAACAAAGAAATTAAGGAGGTAAGTGGAAACACTTTAATAATTGCTTTTGAAAACGATATTTTACATACCGAAATACATATAAAGTACAAAAAGTAAATAAAACCTGTTGAAATTGTTACTATTATTGTCATTAAAGTATAAATTTGGACCAAACTTTTAGCAGTGAGTGTTAAGCTGTTGACTTGATAAGCTGCAAGTGTTAGGGTCGTTGCAGGTAGGCGATCAAGAACGTATTAAGGAAAATTTGTGAAGGATAAATAAATATGTTATACAACCAGAAACGCTTAAAATAATACTTTATTTTTAAATTACATAATATACACATTTGACATGCTTTTCTAATATTATTTAACGCAAATCTACATTTTATTTTGTTTGTTTGATTTACTCAAGCTCGATGTCTCTAAATTCTGAGTTATCAGAAGATGAATCAGCTCCTAAATTAATTTTTAAAGGTTTGATATCATATTTTGGAGCATACTTCTGTTTAACCTTAACAATGTGTTCCACTCAATTTTTCCAATGTTTATATCAATTTACACAAGCTTTGTTAAGATCCAGAACGTTGTCGTTTAAGCAAGGAGAAGTATTTCTTTTTCTGGCATTTGGTTTCAAAGTGCTCCACATCATTTCAATCGGATTAAATTCGCAAAAGTAGGGGGAGGGGGTAATCTCAAAACATTATCGCCGTTTGCAAGGGCAGTTTCATCAACGAAATATGATGTTTTCAAATTCTGTTTTTCTATTACTTTTAACAAAGCTGGTTTAGTTTCACATTGCCAGGAATAGAAACATTATTTTCATTTAAAAATATATAGTATAATCTATTCACGATTGATTTGCCATCCAACAGGCTGTGGAAATCTGGGGGAATGTGTGGTATCATTGAAATTTGTCAGTTAATTATGTTGGGTTATGCTAGTTTTTCTTGATGGAGGTTATGTTTTTTTGAAAGCAGGCAATGTTGCCAGTGGAGCTTGTTTGTTCATTTAACTGCTGCATTTAATTGCTGCTCAATATTCGTTTATAATACTTAGATATAATAATGATTTTATTATAAATAAAATAATAACTATAATTTAAATGTTGTCGTAACACATACCAAATACATATTGCTGTTCCTTTTACACGAGAATTCTGAACTCAACTCGTATGTATACAGAGCATATTCCACGCCAGTCTTTTTTGTCCTATATTTAGGTCTTGCAGCAAATTAAGAAGAATTAACGCCCATGCCGCTCATGTTTCAAATTGATATTATGGTAGTCCAGTGGTTGACTGTTTGCCTTTGGTGCTAAGAGACCCAAGTTCGTATTCCACTGAGGTTAGCGTTTTTCTCGGGCGAGATAAAAACTGTAAAACACTCATTCACAATTTAGATGCCAAAAGAATATCCCCTACCCTATTCCACTTTCATGATATTACTAGAAGTATCTGAATCATCGGCACCCTCCGATTCTGAATCAGATTCCCAATTGAAATAATGAAAGGAGGAATATTTTCAAACGATAGATTTCCTAAATGTTTTGTCCAGTCTTCCGAAATAAGTTTTTCACAATGCTCACAGAAGTTTTGCCACATGTCGGGGGTACATTTTGAAAGAGCCTCACGCCATAAATTTGCAACCTTGTCTTTCGATTTTGGCTGCGAATTTATGTGCTTATTGTAATAGGTCTTACGAAACCCCCACGCCATTTCAATTGGGTTGTGTTAACAATGGTATGGAGGCAGTCGAAGAACCTCATATTTGCGCTTTTTCAAAATTTCGTGAGTTACGTATCTTTGATTTCCGTCTGCTCTAAAAGGTTATTTAACTCCCAAAGTTTTTTCTTAGTAATTTTGCCCTGAATTTTGACATTGTGGTGGTTAACCAACCATTCCTGCAATACACCTTTTTTGCAAGAAAATGTGGGCGGCTTGTCAAACTGCACTGAATGATACCTTGTCCATAACCATGACAAATTTTCCTTGCAACTTGTCCAAAGCATGAATCAGCTGATTAACCGACCAATTTTGAAAAATTTCCCCATTCATAGTTTTATGATAGTCCCTGTCGTTGTTCTTTGAGTCTAGTAACATGTCCCAACCTTCCAAAAAGCCTAAATTACATCCCGCATTCAAAATCGTGAACCTCTTCCCCCCACTTTTAATTTTGGCTGGGTTACTTTTGAGATCGGTTTCGTGTACCCATTGACGACTCACGGATCCATTTTGTTAGATGCACGTTTCGTCTAGGTACACGAATGTCACATTTTCACTAGAATTTTGATTTGGAGAAATTGTCTCAAACGACGGTTTTCGTTGAATTATCAATCTATCTATGTCTGTGGTACTTTAAACGCGCAACATAGCCATAGGAGAGAAGATCGCTACGTCTCTTAAGAGATAAAGCACTCGCAGAAGATCAATCCATTTCTTGAAATATTTCGCTTACGGTGAGAATTAATTGGTTTATAAAAATTATAAATACTATCTCTTACGGTTTCCCTGATTCCTCCAGCAATTCTAGAAAACTTCCGAGTAGTTCTTTTCTTGCGGTGTGTAACACGCCCTTTGTTTATAATTTTTCTCACTGTACTGTAGGGGACTTGTGTCAATTTTGCAAGACGTTTCATAAGGCCATACTGGCTACCCGAGTTCGGATTTAAGTTTTTATAAATGTTTAAAATTATTTGCTGCGCTTCAAGGGGAAGATGTTAGCGTGTTGCTCTTAAATTTTTACTTTCTTTTTCACTACTGCTATTTACAACATCTATATCTCCGTCGGTATCACTGTTTGCAATTTCCATAATTTGATTATTATTGTCGCTTTGGAAAAGTCTTGAGAAAGCCATGATGTAACTGCAACTGATCCAAATTGCGACTGAATTTACTCAGAACGATAACCAAATTAGCATATTTTCGAAAACAAATGATTCGTATTGCAAGACAAATTTAACATGTTTACCTACATCGTTAGTGGACAACAGCACTCATTATAACGTTATAAGATATTTAACTATATTCAGGGAATAGATGGTATTTTTATTATAACATTTTATAATATATATTATAATTATACCCAGTTTCAATAAAAAGTTCCATCACCGGATTTTACTGTCATTGCCAAGCAAGTTAAATGCAGTCCCGACTACAGACCAACAAGCACCACCGCTATTCTTCAGAGATTACATGCTACCTGCTGACTGGTAATCGCATTTTAGTAGGGATTTAAACATTCGCTATTAAAAGTTTGGTCCTACTTTAATTTGTTTGGGCCCCAGTTGCATTGAACAACACATTGCATGAAAAGCTGCTTAAGAACATTGGTTTGATATAGACTATACAATTTATATAATATATATGTTACGGGTAAAGTTAGATTAACTGCTAAACCTAGGATTACCCGGGTAAACTGCGTAATACCCACGAGACATGGATAAAGTCCGAATTACCCGGGTAAACCGCGTTCTACCCGCTGTCGCTTGGTTAGGTAAGTTTAGGTTAGGTTAGGTTAGGTTAGGTTAGATTAGATTAGATTAGATTAGATTAGATTAGATTAGGTTAGGTTAGGTTAGGTTAGGTTAGGTTAGATTAGATTAGATTAGATTAGATTAAGTTAGGTTAGGTTAGATTAGGTTAGATTAGGTTAGGTTAGGTTAGGTTAGGGTAGGTTAGGTTAGGTTAGGTTAGGTTAGATTAGGTTAGATTAGATTAGATTAGATTAGGTTAGGTTAGGTTACGTTAGGTTAGGTTAGGTTCGGACTTTACCCATGTCTCGTGGGTATTACGCAGTTCACCCGGGTAATCCTAGGTTTACCCGTTAATCTAATTTTACCCATAACATATACAATTTCTATTTAAAAATATGTAAAATTAATTATTTATTTTTGAAATGCATTACAGTTATGTGAAATTTGTTTTTGATATCTGAAATTCGTGTGTAATATGTGAAATTAATTTTGTATGTTTCAAATCAACACCACACATTTAAATTCTGCAAAAATAATAAATACAGGCATAAAAAGATAATCAAAAATTAATTCATTGTTAATCCTACTTAATAGATTCAGGATTCAGATTACAGTGTTTGTTTAATACATTTTACAATCTTATATTTGTCATATTGAGGGTGGTTTTTGTACTGGAAATTCATCTGGTAAGAATTGAGAAATATCTAAAAAAACAAAACTATGATTACTTGCCTTGTCAACTCTGTTTAAAAGAAGGTGACTAAGGCTGTAACTTCTTTATTTGTTGTTGAATGTAGAGCAGGGTCGGGAAACTATGACGTGTGATTTTGGAAGCTCGCCCCTAAATATAAATTTATTTATAAATAGGAACTTTGCATTATACTTAATACAACTATTCATTTATAAATAAATTACGCTCTAAAACTATTTATAAGTTGAAACTATCAGTTCTCTAAAAAATATATTATTATTGCCTTTAACTGGTTCAGAAGTATATTACAAGAAAATATATATGTTAATAACGTATTGTACTTTTGATGCCAAAAATTAATTTCACTTACCTGTAATTCATTCCAGATATGTTACATATTTTAAAGAGAATTCACAAATGTGTTGTAAATTGTTTTAATATCTACTTGTCTATCATTAAAAATACCGCATACTGTGATTTAATATTTAGAAATTGTGTGTGAATCACTTCTTCTTTTTTTGCCTAGGGAATAAAAATTGAAAATTCAGAAGACGTTCACAATTCCAAGAGTAGATTGAAGACACTGAGTGATTCTCCAAATATTGGGGCCAATTTAAATATCATAAATCTTACCATACCGGACTTCTCATTGGGTGAAATACCTATGCCAAACCCAGATGCATCCAGATTAACTCTGAAAACGTTCGATGTACCACTGCCAGTTCCCTCTCCAAAGGTTTCCCTGGTTGCATCCAACAATGATCCGGCTCTGCAAATAATTGACCCGGTTGTGACAAAAATTGAATCAGTTGTACCACCTGTACCCAAAACTGAGCTCACCATTGAAGAGAACCTAACTACTCCAATTTTATCAGATACTGCTCCCATATCGCCAGTAACACCCACATTTTCCTCAAATATACTTGAACTGAAAATGAACATACCTTTTAATATGTGTGCTATAAAAGAAGAGCCAACAACACCCGAAGATAATAAATTTTTGGGAAATTCTCTTCTAACTGATGCCCTGGTTTCACCGACAAAACGAAACAATTTAATTCCAATAAAATTCCTGACGCCCGAGATACGGAAACAAGCAAATGAAAGTCCACACTTACAACTACTGGGCACTATAGAAACAAAAGATAGTTTGATTCCAAGCAACCAAATGCTCGCAACTGATGTTAAAATGCTTGCAACAATGGAGAGAAGCGATTCTGTTGAAACATTGCCACTTACAAATCGCAAAAGGCATTTTGCCATGTCCTCAATAAACCTTCCTGCAAAACGACCCCTGCTGGAAGGTTCTGACAACGACGGGAACAGTACCGATTTCACAGACAAGTTTCTCAGAAAAGATGAAAGTATGGAAGAAGTCTCTACCAGTAATGCACAATTAGTGGAAATACTTGAATCTGGTGGCCCGGAAATACTTGATTCTGGTGGCCCGGAAATACTTGATTCTGGTGGTCCAGCAAGTCATCAACAATCTTTAAAAAGTTGCGAAAAATCGTATGAAACAGACAGGACAGGTAAAGAGCCTGGTAGAGATAGAAGAAAATATAGAGGCAGTGTGTCGCCGAGAAGAAAACGGGATCTGTCACCCAGAAGCAATAGAAGAGACAGTCGTTCTCCACGTAGGCACGATTCATCTAGAAGGTGGAGCAAAGATGTGTCTCCGAGAAGAAGGGAAAGGGAAATCTCACCCAGAAGCCAAAGAATGCCGTCTCCAGGAAGGTGGGACCGTAATATGTCTCCAAGAAGAACTAGCAAGGACATTCTAACAAGAAGGTAATATTTGTCAATTTATTTTACCATTTGCACAATAGCTGATAATTATGTCGAGGGTGGATCAGATAAAACTCTTTGAGTCTATATTTTAAAAATATAATAACTGCAATAATCAATTGGTTAACGGAATGGAAATTTTCACAAAATGGAGTTCTTTATTTTGTTTGTATTTATTTTTTTTTCTTTGTATACAGCAATTTTATCACCACCTTTTTACATGAGAATGGCCATTTTAATGAATTTTATTCCAATGACGTTGCACTGTACAGGGTGTTTCAGAATAACTTTCCTAAACATTAAGGGCATATATAACTGATACAGTTAAAATTGTTCGTAAAATGGTTTAGACATGGCTGGATACGTGTATACTGTAACACACGTTGACAGGTTTAATTTATCTATCAACCGAATTATTTTGTGTATTCCTAGAATTATATAAAATAGTTCATAGCATTGAGTACATTCTTAGCTATGTACTAGGTCTATTAAAATTAATTAAAAACAGATTAGTACTTCTAGTTGTTTCACAATTTTATCGATCATTAAAAAGTAAAGAGTGTGAGTGAGTGTGTTACATTTTGCTAAATTTCTGCGATTATCAAAATGCCATGTTTAATTCTAATCTAGTTTCATGTTACTGTTAAAGGGAATATATAGAATATGCTTAAATATCTAGAATCACATCACAAGGTGATTAGTAAGTTTATTTATTTCAATCTATGGTAGTCCTAGAGCTTGTTCAATCAAGTTACTATTGATATTATTATTAATTAGGAGAACAGTTTGGTAATGATCCACAATTCAGACTGTGTAAGGTCTGTATGACACAGCACAGAATTTTGTACAAAACTTTGTTCCGAATTTTGTACAAAACAGAGGGCAGAGAAGAATGTCTACCCTGCCTGCCGACACTCCATGTACTTTCTCTTACCTCACTCGCGCTCTTTATTGTTGCAGCTTGTTTGCTTTGTCGTGCGTTGCATGTAAAATAAATAAACAAAAGCGCTACGGACTTATGCATTAACCTATTATAAAATCTTAGAATTCTACTTTATCAACAGTCACATGACTATTTTGGCAGTTTTCTCACAGATGTCAACATAATTTGCATCTATTTGCGTATGCTCACAGAAAATTTTGTACAAAATTATGTTCAAAATTTTGTACAAAATTCCGTGCAGTGTCATACAGACCTTTCACAGAACCGAATTATGTCTGTGAGCATGCGCAAATAGTTGAAAATTACGTTGACATCTGTGAAAAAACTGTTAAAATAGTCATGTGACTGTCGGTAAAGTAAAGTTCTAACAAGATTTTATAGGTTTAGGTTAATGCATAAGTCCGTAGCGCATTTATTTATTTATTTTACATGAACGCACGACAAAACAAACAAGCTGCAACAATAAAGAGCGCGAGTGAGGTAAGAGAAAGTACATGGAGTGTCGACAGGCGGGGTAAACACATTCTTCTCTACCCTCTGTGATTCTTAATAAACACTAAAAATTGCTCGTTTGCGCATCGATGCGACGCCGACTTTGTACAAAATTCTGTAGGTTGTAGAACATGAATCTACAGAATGTTGTACAAAATTTTGCTGTTTGACCCGACACAGAATTTTGTAAAAACCTTTTGAAAAACATTTTCTATAAAATTCTGTGCTGTGTCATACAGGCCTAAAGGTATATTTATTATTTTACTAGAGTTAGTTGAGTGTGGTGGTAGCTCAGTCGGTAGAGCGCTCGCTTTCTGAGTAACACATCAATTCTGGCTTGGGTTCAAAACCTAAGCAGAACTGTGCAGATTTATAAAAATCTTATCTGCAACCCACCATACATAATTCCCCAATCCGGCTTGCAACCGTGGAATCTTAATGCTAAAAACCTTCTCTGGAGTTACTGTAGTTCGGATTCGACGTTAAACTGTAGGTCTCCCTTGTTTCTAGCAGTTGTTAGCGCTGAGGAGAAACACGCAGCAGAAAAGAGGCCGGTGCCCAGCAGTAGGACGAAAAGGCTGTTACTGATAATGATGAGATGATTTTAAAATTTTCAAAAATAAGCAAAGTGTCTAATAGTGTCAAAATATAACTAATTGTTTTTAGATAGCTCTTACGGCATTTTTTACATAATGTAAGTAACTTTTTCATTTGAGATTATGCAAATTATAGTCATCAGAATGTATTATATATGATGGCGATAGTTTTTAATAATACTTAGTTGAACTGTAAAAATAAGATTAGCATACAATTCAAGTGATCATTGTCGTAAAGGTAAACACAATCAAAAATTACTTGCAGTGATTGTGCTTAGCTGTAAGTACATACTCAACAGGAAGGTTATTGATTGTGATTGTACAAGGATTTAAGATTTGTCGTTACCACTATGAAAACACTTCCTGCATGATTCTAACCAGTTAATCGAATAAAAAGAAGAGCAGGCTATTTTCCAGCTCATTATAGTAAATACCAGTTGACAATCAACATCTACTACTGCACGAAATATTTAGGCTGAAACAACACCCAGTTAATTTACTTAATTACTTAATCCGGGCCCTCTTCTACCATTACTGGTGTCGAGGGGTAGTTGGCGTTGAGTGGACTGGGTGTATTCTGGTGAAGTTTCTCCAGGTTTTCCTGTCCTTTGCCAGTTGTACAGCTTCTGTCCATTGTTTGCCTCTTTCTTGTAGAATTTTGCCTATTGTGTTGTTCCATTTGATTCTTGGCCTTCCTCTGGGTCTTCTTGTATGCATTTTACAGTTCCACATTGTTTTGGTGGCGTTATGTTCCTCCATTCTGGTTAGATGGCCAAACCATCTGAGTTTGTTTACCTCTATAAGGTGTCGTATTGGCTTGGTTCCTAGGTCCTGTCTTATTTTGTCATTTCTGATTCTGTCTGTTCTTGTTACTCTTCTCATTTTTCTCAGGAATTTCATCTCTACTGCTTGTAGATGGCTATGTTGGCTTTCACGTAATGTCCATGATTCGCTACCATATATGAGGGTGGGGATGTACACTGCCCTGTAGAATCCTTTGAGATTTCTTTTTTGTTGATTAAACCCTTATAGAGTGCCCCAGGTAGCCTGTTTGTCGTTTTGATTCTGCTGTTAAGCTCTTTGAGCGTCCCATCTTCACTAATTGTTGTTCCCAGTTACTTGAAGCTTTCTACTTATTCTAGTTTCGTGTTCCTTAATTCTACTGTACTGTCTTTGTGCTATCTTGCGATTAACATTATGAAGCAACAGTGTCAGTTGTCTAAGGCTGAATATCAGGTCGTTTGTTCCTCTTCCAGGTCTAAATCCGCATCGTGAATCTTCGAGAAGGGGTTCGAGTTGTTTCCTCAGTCTGTTTTCTAAGATTCATTCATAGAACTTTCTGGGTACACTGAGTAGGGATATTCCTTTGTAATTCTCACATGTTTGCTGTCTCCCTTTTTGAATACCAGGTTGGATAACTGCAGTTTCCCAGTTTGCAGGTATTGTTTTTTCTTTCCACACTTTATTCATGATCCTGAATAGCAGTTTTTTACCGTCTTTTCCCATGCACTTTATCATTTCAGGGCTAATTCTATCCTGCCCCCATGCTTTCCCTAGTTACAATGTTAATTGCTTCTTGGAGTTCTGATTCTGTTATCATTTCTTCTTGTGTCGTGTTGTGGCTGTTTTCCTGACTTTCTATTCTTCTATTTCCATCTATTTCTGTGCCATCTAGTAGGGTTATGAAGTATTGTCTCCCTCTATCCATAATATTTTGGGCATTTGTTATGACTTTCCCTTCTTTGTCTTCTAGTTGAATCAGTGGGCTTTTCTTGTCTTTCTTGAAGCTTTTCAGAACTTTATAGAACCGTTTTTGACTATTCCTATAGTTTACCTCCATAGTCTTCCCAATATTGTCCCATGCCTTGTTCTTAGCATCTCGTACTTTCTTCTGTTGTTGAATGTTCGGGTTTTCGCAGGAATTGTGGTTTGTTCAGAATTCAAGTAAAGCAAGAACCAAACAAAAACACGGGTTGCCCCAGGCTAACGAAATGGTACCGCGATATACGTAATAAATTCTTTAAATTTCTCTCGATAGGGTGTTTTCCGCGTTCGGTCAAAATACGTTTAAATGCTCGGAAGAAAATTAATTACAGGATAACACGTCAAGAACGCGGGTTTCCCCAGGTTAAATCAGTGTTGAGCGGAAATTAAATGCAGGGCAACACTTTCAAGAACGCGGGTTTCCCCAGGTTAAATCAGTGTTGAATGGATTCCTAGGATTTTCAGGTATTACAGTGGGCTGGGCTTTATTTAAAGGATTCGGTTAATGTTCTCGGTTACTGGGCTGGTTTCCGGACTGGTTTCTGGACTGGTTCTGGAGCTGGACTTCCTTCTCCAGGCTTTGACTCAGAAGTTTTCGTATTCCGAACTGGTTTCTCGAGCTGGACTTCCTTCTCTAGACCTCGACTCAGGAGTTAATGCATTTTCCTCGGGAATTGCTTTTATATGGCCGGTCCAGCTGTTCTCGCTCGTTTTGGCGTCGTGTTGGGGCGGTAGAGAGTGGGATTGCTAATCGGATTGCGACTCCTAGCTCCACCAGCGCCTTTCCGATGAAACAACAACGCGGAAAGTTTCTGCACAACTTTTAAAAACGCGTTCTGGCCGGGAACTTCGTTACAATGGAGGCTTCGTTTCTACTTGCCATTCTTCTAGTGTATTTGTGGATGTCTTTATGTGCAAATATTGTTTATGATTATTAAGTTATTTTAGATGCAGAACCTTAAAAGAATTCTCCCGCTAGCATTTAATATTTCTTCTCCTTCTCTGCCTATCACTCCTGCATATTTTTTATTTATTTTTCCCACTCTCCTATTGAAGTCTCCTAATAGTATACTTGTCCTTTTGGTGGAATCCGACGCTTTCTGCAATTCTTCATAAAATTTCTCTTGAATCTGTTTCTTCTCGTCGTCGTTCAGTGCGTAAACTACGACTACACTGAGCAGTCATTCTTCTTCAATCGCTACTTCCAGCTCTATCTTTAATATTCTCTCTGAAAATAGTTCCCATCCAATAATATTCTCTCTGAAAATAGTTCCCATCCAATAATCTTACCTTTCCATTCAGCTGCAATTAGGCAGGCTACTCCCGCCTGCGCTCTTTCCTTTTTACTCACTCCTTTGTATATTAAAATGTGTCCGTCATCTACTGCTATGCAGCCTTGGCCTTTTTTTTTCGTTTCTGTTAGTCCCAATATCCAGTGGCGGCTCGCGGGTGAAAAAATAGGTGAAGCGCTATTATCATAACCCTAATAATAACAAATAGTAAAAATATAACATTATTAATCTTTTCATAATGAGTTTTAATCTTTATCGGACTTCTTGATATTAATAACAATAAAAGTTCTTTGAAATTTCCACGATTTGCTGAGTCACTGCTTTCGTCGTGTCCGCGAAACGCTAATTCTTGTCAGATCTGCAAATCCCTTTCTGTTCCAGACAGACTGTTTTGTACAAAAGAGCAAGCAAGGCCAACAAAATAATTTTTGTAGTATTGGGCTGCTACATAGCCATTTGTATTCGGTGAACCAAGAAATTTTAAACTTAAGATTACATGATTTTCCACTACCTTTTAAGTCTTTTTTGCGGAAATTGTCAAACCAACTGTAGGTCGCCCTTGATTTAAAACGTCTTTTTTATCTTCTTCCTTCCAATGCCTGAATGGCGTCTCTAACAAGCTGCACACTATCTCATTAATAGCATTCGTAGTTCTCCTGGTGATTATCTATGTATAAAAGTGAACTTTCCAAAACAGAAGCACACAATACTAGTATAACGCCCAACAGAATCAACAATAGTAATAGTTACCAATTAACTATAATTCATGAACGAACGAATAAAGTAAAAAAACCCCAATATGAAGTTCTGCGGTTTCTTGCGAGTCAACTCTTCACTTGCGCGTTTTACCGCGAACCAATTCTAAATAGTGACGTAGGCGTTACCATGGCAACGGAGGTATAAGTGCAGTGTTAAAATACGTTTGAGGCCGACTCTTCACTACAACTGCACGAGTGTTGTAGGTAAGGTTTTTTTATGGTCGACGCTCGAAGAGGCACTTCACCTACTTCACTTGGCGAGCCGCCACTGCCAGTATCTTCAATTTGGTATAGTTGAATTCTTTCACTAATTCGTTCTCCTTCCCGGTCAAACTTAATGTTCCAAGTACCTATTTTAATTATTTCATTTCTCTCCAAGTTCATGCCCGTTTTCGTTACTGTATATCGGTCGGTTATCTGCTTGGTTATTTTTTTGGAGTCTCATCTCTTATCAGACTACCTCTATTTTCATCAGCCCATTTGTAGTTCACACCATCCATTAGTAGCGTCCGGTAGCCTATTTTAGTTCTCTTCCCTATACTGTTTTCATCTTTTGCTACTTTTCTTATTGCTGCTTAAATTTTTTGTTCATTATGGGTAGGGACACTGTCAATGTATACGTGTTCAGGTAATTTCTTTTTTTGTTTTAGGATTTTTAATTTTTGTTCAAAATTCACCCAGTTAATAATGTACTTATATACTACTGTAATTCAAGTGCGCTGTGGCGGACGTCTACATATTTGACAAATAGGTTTGGGAGCGAATTGCATATGTGATAGTTTTCCAAAACTGGTGAAGTAGATAATCAGTTAATTTCTAAACCATTTTTTATTTTTCTAAGATGCTTGGAAAACCGCGTCCTAGATCTCGCTCTTTCAAAGCAAGCAAGCAAAACATCTAGAAATGGCTAACGTATCCAAACAATGTGTGTAATTAATAATTTTCATGGGGAATTTATAGAAATACTATCTTGTGCGTGAACATACTCTTTACTGTTCATTTACCGTGTTGTATTCATAGATATCTGCTGATTCTATCTTAATCCAGTGTTTTTCATTTCATTTATTAGTTAATAAATATATAGAGATTATGACGGTTATTTTTAAAAGCCCCAACATTTTGACCTGGGGAGTTATGTGAGAACCACCCTGTATAAAAATCTGTGTGCTTATGTTGTGCAACTGATAACATTTATAAAAGATTAAACAAAAGTAACAATTTCAATTATCGATTTGTCCTTTGGTTAATTATCCGTAAACATTAACTATTTATAAAATAATTCATTAATAAATTACCCATCAAAATATTATTACTATTTGGCATTTAATCAATACCTTACACACACACACACACATGATAATTTATTATTCAATAATTCACTGTTATGTAGAAGCCGAGATGACTTGCATCGAAAAAATAGCAGCGCATCTCCTGGACAGAGAGAAGGTAGACGGGACCAAAGAAGCATATCTCCAGGAAGCAAGAAGCGAGCATCACCAAGGCACCGCAGCCCTTCGCTTAAACGACGCAGTATGTCACGAGAGGTCTCACCAAGAATGCACAGAAGCAGAGACCGATCGCCCAGCAAGGATCGTAAGTTGGAATCCATCCAGGAAACCCTTCAGCGAATTGCTGGTGTGAGCAAATATAGTAACCGAATGAAACATTCGCCTATTAGCTCACCTCTCCACGGCTTCAAGCGCAGCGTTGCAGATTCAACCATAAGCGATGATCAGCTGTTGCAGCATAATGCAGAAGAATATACAGATCCGCAAAGTTTTACTGCTGAGTGTTTTAAGAATTCTGTATCGCATACCCCCTCGCCTAAAAGGATGTCCCTGGACGAGCGTATTAGTCAAGCTTTAGGCCTTGCAGACCAGCTACCGAAACCTATCAGCACTACATATTCTAATAACTATCAGTGCGATCCGCAATACTTTGATCAGTACGGGCAATATTACGAGCAGTATGGGGAGCAGAACCAGAAAAGTGAAATGTATGGCCAGTCTACACAATGCTACCGACAGTCGAGACAGCGGGAAAATTCTAATTTGACGGTTGTTCAGGTGGGAAATGTTCTTCAGGTAGTGCCAACTGAAGATGTTCCTCCAAAGCAGTCGCCAGTACAGCAGAATAAGGTAAATGTGAAAATACCAATTATAACAGTAATGAGTAGAAATAATATTAGCAGTACGTGCAAGAGAAACCAATGGGCATACATAATTATTAAAAATTTAATAGGCAGGTTTTAAACGTTGATTTACATAACAAAATTATATTGTACATCAAACTAAACATCTAAAACAGATTGAGCGTAATAGAACTTAAGTTCACCTAAAGGCATCTTTTTTTTTCGTCTGTGAATTAACATCTTTACTACTTGCACTCATTACTGTAATATTTAGTTGTGGGTCTGTAGGTATGAAATGTATTAACCCAACATTTATTAAGGCTAACATTTCTTCACGATACACTTATACCGGTATGTTCTTGCGCACCTTAGCTCCATCTCTCTGGCACTATGTGACGTCACGTGGATTGGTGGATGCATAGACACCACGATAGACTTACAAGTATATCATGCATAGTTCTTAGAGCTAGCGCGCACGGGTGACTTTTGCCACCGTGAATAAAGTTTTTGTCACCGCTGAGTCACGTCACCAAAGATGAGTGCGCTCACGAAGAGTGACAGTCATTTCATTTTTAATGAAAATTAGCGTCATTCATCAACATGGATTTCGAAGAGAAGGTTGTGGTCTGCGAACTGGTCGTTAGGCACAAAAGAAATTATCAGGAAAAAGAACACTGGGTTCATCCCCTTTGGAGTGACAGGTTGATAAGTGGCAAATTTTACACTATGTTTGAAAAACTGCGAGCATATCCAAGGAAATTTTTTGGATATTTTCGAATGAGTGTTAAAAGTTTTGATGAACTATTGTACATCCTTTACTTTTGATATGTATATCAGAATACTCTTTTAAATTCATATCGTAGAGCGCTGGTCTTTTTTCAACTTCTTCAATAAGTAAATCGTTATTTATGTCGTCTTCATGTACAGACACGTTTTGCTGAGATGTAAACGCCACCGACTCCATCACGCAGACGTTGTCGCCTTGATTGTCAAAGCGCAACTGACGGGGAGCGTATAGGGGGTGACATTTCTGTCACCATTGCGCGCACGGCCATTGAAATCTAGCGCCCTGTGACAGTTTTGTCACGGGCATGTTCGCGGGTCCGCGGACAAAAAAGTCACTCAGTTGTCACGTCGTAACATGCGCGCACTTTCATACTACACCACAGACTTGATGAGAGTGACGAAACTGTCACGGTGACAAAAGTCGCCCGTGCGCGCTAGCCCTTAGAGATGCTTGGAAAACCGCGTTCTAGATCTCGCTCTTTCAAATACAGTACAAGTACAATGAACTAGTGAGCCTTGTCTGTGACAATGACGTTTTCGTTATTATCAAGAGTGGAAACAACTTTTGACAATCAGAACCTCTTCTTTTTATCCATAAAATTATGAAATTTAATAATTTGTTGATTACAATTGACAAAAAAATAGAATAGAATTTTCACATCAGCGGCTGTTTTAACTGGTGTCGAAAATTGTTATATAATGGCCAGTATAAGATGTATCATATTTTTAAAGTGCTCCAATAATAACAGAAGCACAACACTATTTATTTGCTGTTGACGCCCAGAGGCAAAAATTTGGAAACGTCCACCAAACCAACAGATATCTAAATATAGCAAAATTAGTGAGGTACTATTATGATAACTTATTAACTCTGAATAATATTTAACACGTATAGGTATGTATGTTTTCAGATGCATTTTGACACGAACTGCTTCAATTTAATTGGCAAGTTAAATTCTAGTGCAATTCTGACAATGTTCCGTTGTGATACCTGGTTGTGTCAGTCTAACTTCTACCTCTCTATATATATTTTTACTTATGCTAATATTTATGAATTGATTTAATTACATTTACAAATAGGTCTCGGGTTGGCGCAACATGAAACACCTTCCTTGTTCGCTGACCAGAGGTAAGCAACGCTTACTCTGCCCAGAACTTCGATGGAAGTTCCCACGCTGCGTTCAATACGGCGCCGCGTACTATCTGATGGACGAGTTAAACAGTGGGTCCCGGATAGCATATGAATACCATGACAGGCGTTAGTGGGGTTGGAAGTCCCCTTAAGTGTAGACGGAAAGATTAACTGGGAAAAGGAAAAGAATTTCGGCGTAATCTATAGGAGCGTAATGTTTGAAAGGCCGCAAGCCTCATTTCCTCCCACTGCATAGCGAAAAGCCAAACCCAGAGTGAAGAGGCACCTCGACGCTGCGTCGGCAGTAAAAGAGGATTTGAATTAAGTAAGTAAGTAAGTACATTTACGATTAATCTAACAGCAGAACTATATAATATAAATATATTAACAACAAAAACAAAATCACGATTAAAAATCCAATAAGCTGCAAATTGGAAATAAATAAAAACCCAATGAAAACAGATGATGCAGTTTGATTATCTGAAAATCAATATGATCAGTGATATAGACCCTTAACATCCGAATCTCGAAAACAAGCAATAGCAGGCTAGGATAATATCCAATAGGAAGGAGAGCACTGGGACGACCACCACAGAGATGGAAACAAAGCTAAATTTCATCTTCACTCAAATGAGTAGGCGAGACGAATAAAATATAACCCTAGTCGAAGGAAGAAGATAACAACTTAATTATGTGCAAATATTACATACGCCCATGAATATTTGACATAATTTATGAACAATACCATATCACTTCCATAGGACATAAGAAATGTAACGAACACCATCTAGTGGTAACGCTAGCGCCGGTCACAACTTCACCTAACCTGTTGTTCAGTGTTCACAACACAATAAAATATTAAGATAACTAAATTTTGTATTTTTTTTTCTGCTAAAATAACGTTTACAAAAATACAACAGCCCAAAGCAACTCACTGATAAGCCTTGTACCTCCTGGAAGATCTAACCGCTCGCCTTGGTTTATCCTCCGGCATTTTATTTCTGATCAAATGTTGAAATATTGTATTAAAAATTATTAACCTTATAGGGCTAGAAAGTGTTTACTCTCTTTTACATTTGTATACTTAAGCAATAGAAAAGGGTGAACATCATCTCCGCCCTTCACTATAAGAAATCTAAAACGTTCAAGGCACTCTTAAGATGAACTACAACCACGGAGGATCTCTAATTTATTTGAGTGATCCAAGAAACACTATATCGCGGGTGAACTAACGAAACCTCCTATCTCGATTGTTGCCAATATTATAGCAACTACATCAAAAACCATCTAACATCACAGAATGTACACATTCATCATAATAATTCAATTTCGGTGAAATTGGAAAATAGGAGATTTTGCCTCACCCGCGATATATAGTTATGGCGGGCGATGGACCAGTGCAATTTCATTTGAGCTTATTGAATATTCTGAATTTGAATAAACATCTGTGGATCCCAGTTATAGATGGATTTAAGACACAATGTAATATTATAATTTATGACAGTCATAAAATGCCTAGTGGCTGTTCTGGTTCTAGGGAAGTTATGCGAGGAGTACCACAGGGCTCAATTTTAGGCCCCCTTTTATATATTATATATACCTCCACTTTTTACAAGCACATTTATACTTGTAATATTCATATGTATGCTGATGATACTGAACTGTATTATTCCCAGACTTGGGTAGTATCTTATCTTAAAGTATCGAGATACTTTTTGTAGTATCTTACATTATTTAAGATACATTTTTATACATAGTAACTGTATCTTATCTCCGATACCTTTTTTAGGTATCTTATCTTATTTTGAAAGATACTTTTTTACATGCAATTTTAACTTTCAGTATTTGCCGCAAAAGGCGGATTAAATGTTCTTGGAAATGTTATTACTAAAAGTGGATGCTTATTGCTTCCCCTTTACCGATGGCCAGGTAGATTTTCCTAATTTTAATACTTTAAACCTTTAAAGCTACGTGGGCCCTACTATAAGAATGAAAAGGGTTATAGAATGACGTATTTTTAGCAGGTCAAATTGAAATTTCTTGGAATTGCTTTCAGAACAGCATTCTTGTTACTTCCTTCTTAATATTGAAATATTATGTGGAGGGTGCAGAAAACTTGAAAAGTAACGTTGATTGTAGGTTTAAACTTTGTAAACATTTAGTACTTCTATTGCAGTTGATTGCAAAAGTTCCAGGTTTGGTTTTTGTGTATACTGTTTTTTTTAAACAATACTTGGGTTTAATATCTAAGATACTTTTAATAAGTATCTTGTATCTTATCTGAATACTTTTATGAAATGGGTATCTTATCTTATCTTAGATACTTTAATGACCAATGTATCTTATCTTATCTTAAGATACTTTTATGGAGGTATCTTCCCAAGACTGATTATTCCTTTTCTGTTGGTGATCATCAGCGTGCATTGATGAATATCAATCAAGATTTAGTTAATATTTCGGATATATCCAAGAAGCACTGTCTCAAACTTAACCCAAAAAAATCAGTTCTGTTGCTCTTTGGAAAACGTAAAGATTTGGTGCTTTTAGAAGACAGAGTGAACTTAGATGTTGATGGGGATACCATCCCAGTTACAAAGGAAGCTCGCAATCTTGGAATAATCCTTGATAGCAGTTTGAGATTCAAATCGCACGTCACATCTAATTGTTTAAAAAAAGCAATTTCAAGTCTGAGACTCATCTATCCGCATAGACAATACTTGAGTATTCGTATTAAAACTTCATTGTGTGAAACGTTAGTTCTTTCTCATTTTGTATTTGGCGGTCAAATCTATGGTCCATCCCTTGATACAGCACAAAAAATTCAAAAAATTCAAAATTCTTGCTTGAGGCTAATATTTGGTATCAGAAAATTCGAACATGTTTCGTATAAATTAACTGAATTGGGCTGGCTTTCAATGGCTAATAGGAGGAAATTGCTAAGTGCTTCATTCTTTCATAAAATTATAACTGAGAAAAAGCCTTCATATTTATACCGTAAAATTTCATTTAGAGAAGATGCTCACAACCTAAATATTCGATTCAAAGGGATTATTACACTACCACCGCATAAAACGACGCTTTTCGAACGTGGCTTTAGTTATCAAGTGTCAAAAGTATATAACATTTTCTCCCCTGAATCACAAGCGTTATCACTATGCTGCTTTAAAAAACAGTACACCAAAATACTAATGCGTCAACAATCTCGCAGCGGTAGTTGTTGAACTCGAACCTGCACCTATACGAATCACGGAAAAAAAGTCCCACGGAAAGTCCTAGTTCTATATTCTATTTAAATATGTTACGAACGATGTTACGATTAATATTTATACAGGGTGTATCAGTTTTTTGTAGCAGAACTTCAACAGTAGATAGAAGAACTTTTTTTAAGAAGAAAAGTTCCTATAAACATGGGTTCGCATATGCTTTGTTTCTAAGATACAGCGTGTTGAAATGTCATATTTGTTTTGCGTTGTATTGATTTTCTCTGAACAGACTGCAGGTAAGTTGATGAAATTTTCAGGGTAAGTATTACTGAAGACTGGGCTTTTTTCACAGTAAATCTTATTTAAATATGAAATTCCAGTGGCGTTGAAACCGAATGAGGTGCCCACTTTTTCAAGAATAATTTGATACGCCACTAGATTTTTTAAAATTTTTATAGCATTTTTGAAAACTACATTCATATTCGAAAGAAAAAGTATTCTTACAAAATTTTGATAGGGTTAGCGGTCTTCTTGTAATTTCAAATTTAAGGTTTAGAAATGTATCAACAATTCCTTGAATATTTAGTACCCCAATAAGCCTTCTTAGTAAAATAATAAATTTCGAAAACCAGAAACTTTCTTACTTTAAGTTACTTTTAAGATTACAGTAAAACCGAAGATAAACTATAACGTTTAATCCCAAACTACAACTAGACCCCTTAAGGAGCTTAATATAATGCTAAAATATCTAAGGCCTAATGATATTTTAGAAATTTTGGATTACTCAGACAAGAAATCGACATACAAAATTTAAACAAAATTGTGTGTCCAGTTTTTTAAAAATATATTTTTGAAAATTTCCAAAACCAGTGCCATTGCCATTGCGTTTGTTTTTTGATTTTAGAAATTAATTTTATTTTATGGTATACTACCCTAAAAAGGCTGTCAATCAAGTCCAGTAATTGATCCCGATCAGACCACTCGTTTTTGAGTAAATGGGCGTTAAAGCCAAATTTTAAAAAAATTGTAGCGGCCGCCGTTTTACAGTTAGGAAGTCCACAAGAAAGCTTTGCATTTGCTTTTAAGTCCTCTATCCGATTGGCTATTCAAATTTTCAAAATTCAGCTACTAAAAAAAAATGCAACAAAAAAAACATGTCTAACTTCCGCTTCCGGTTTCGGATTTTTTTGAAAAGCTTATTTTGTCGATGAATTTTTGATATACCTCTTTATTTAAAATTTCATCAAAATCGGTTCAGTAGTTTTGGAGTTATTTGCGTCACATACCCACCTACCCAGGCACCCACACACCCACCCACAGACAGACATTTTTTCTAAATCACTTTTTTGGGTTCCTGGAGGTCTGAAACACGAAAATCTCAATTTCGAAAATTATCATGATATCAATACTTCCCTATACCACTAAGCGCCTAAAAACATTTACTAATTAAAATATTAATTTGTAATAAAATATTGCTAATATTGAAATCAATCGTGTAAAAATAATGAAATAAACCATTATACGTAGACTTTTCTTCTGTTTTGGTTTTTCGTTTTAGTTTTTTCACAGCTTAGTAATTTAAAATTTCATTATTATGTTTTAGACTACATACTACTAAATTTATATTTGATAGTATTTCATTACCATGACCGATCCTGGTTTACAAATACAGACACGTATTTCAATTTTTCTGAAAAGTTATGAGTAAAGCAATGGTAGAAAAGAGGGAAACAATATCTAACTATTGCAATATTCTAAAAATGTGCTTTATGTAATTTAGAATATGTACATACTGAAAAATAGTGAGCAACGGTCTTATCTACAGCGGATTTTGGATATCAAAACTATTTCAAATTCAACCAAACTTAAAACTTTGATAATAAAAAAGAGCAACAGTGTACATTTTTAATTAAACATCTTATATAAATAATAATAGTTTGTATAACCAAATTTACTTTCGATAAATTTATTTGATGGAGACTTTTTTTCCGAAAGACTTTTTTTCCGGGAGACTTTCTTTCCGGTGACTTTTTTTCCGGTGGACTTTTTTTCCGTGGAACTTTTTTTCCGGGGACTTTTTTTCCGGTACTTTTTTTCCGGGGACTTTTTTTCCGTTACCCCACCTATACACTATTCACGATTGATTTGCGATCCAGCAGGCTTTGTTTTTTTTTTCTTAAGTTGCATTTCTGAAATATTATTTGATTGATTTCTAGCAATGTCAAAATGAAATTGCCCTGTTGCCAGCTCTAGAGTCCCCTACTTTTCTAAAATAATCCAGTAAGTTTAGAATTAATAAAACACATAATATATTATACATACTTAATTGTCAGAATGGTGAAAGTTATTAACAAAGTGACTAAACTGCAAATGGTGAAGGCTTTCAACCATTATAAAAGAGATAGGCTATCATTATTATATCTAAGTATTATAAACCAATATTGAGCAGAAATAGGCGGACGTTAAATGAACAAACAAGCTCCGCTGGCAACATTGCCTGCTTTCAAAAAACATAACCTCCATCAAGAAAAACTAGCATAACCCAACTTAATTAATTGACAAATTTCAATGATACCACACATTCCCCCAGATTTCCACAGCCGGTTGGATGGCAAATCAATCGTGAATAGATTATACTTATTTAGTTACTTATTTGCAATTTATTTAACTAGTTATTCATTAGATTTAGGTAACATGTTTTCTTTTCCCTTTATTATTATTATTTTTTTTTTCTTTCTGGGTTTCTATGGAAGAGCAGACTTGGTCTGAATAGCGCCCTTGTTTCCAATGGTACAATTCTATGGGCCTTGTTTATACTTGATATATATTTGTTTTTGATGTACCATTGTGAAATAAAGACATTTATTATTATTAGTATTATTATTATTATATGAGGTGCTCTGTATATGCCTACTGGGTGCAAATTTCAAAAAGTTGCCATAGAAAATACAATGTAAACCGTTATATATTGGCTGCTGTATTTATTATGTCAGCATCCCTATATATTCGTAATCTACAGACGCCCCACAAAACAGTAAATTACAATTTTAAACATCTCATAGTATGCAAAATTACAAATCAAAAAGTATTAGTTTTGGTTTATTTAATAGAATACCGCTACGCTTTGAAATTGAAGCAATGGAAAATCTTTTGCTCATTATATGAAGCACGATCTACATGATTTGTCAATCTTCTACCGTGGCCATTGTTTAAATTTAAGTGTTCCCCGCATATTTTAGTTAAAAATTTATAATTTTATCTAACAGGTTCATAAATTTTCTATTATTAAATTCTATATTTTTTTATTATTTCGTTAATCTTTCTTCGTAATTTTTCTTTGTCAAACTTCTTGTGGTTAATTCTTACATATATGATTATACTTGTATTTGTTAGTAAAGTAGCTACATACACTCTTCAGTCGGGTTATAATAATATTTATACTGTGGGAGTAGATTATTTAAAAGTTCTATCGAATTTCTATTATCATAAGGGGGTAATTCCAATTAACCGGGGCAAATCGGGCACGGAACATGCATAAGTTGCGTCGGGAATCAAAAATAACGTAGCGCTGGTGGGGGGGGGGAAGCATTTCATAATTTTGCATTATAATGCATTCAAGTTGCGCACTGTTGCATCCCGACAGTTTGAAACTCATTTTCCCAATGTTCTGGATACTGACTGTACACATGTACTTATAAAAGCACCTTCTGGCAGTCCAGAGCAATTAATACGTTAACCCGCACTTCGTACACAGTATAATAATTGTGCAGCTAGTTTGTGGACGAGATCATAGAGCGCGCAAAATGACGCGTCGCAGAGCAACATTGGGGCGATGAATCAGAATTAGCCGCTCTAGACTCTTTTACCTGGTTTCTCCATGAATTGTTATTCTTTGTTGTATGAAATTATTACTATTACTACATTACGAACTAGATTAATTTGAAACTAAATGTTTAGTGAAAAATGAGATACCCGGCGTAAATGTACTAAATAATAAATTTGGAAAGCAATTGGGAATATGTTTTTATATAAAACTCGTGTCATGCGATAATTCAAATCAGCATAATGTAAGTAATTTTTTTTATTTCATAATCAATATTACTGGTAGAAAATCGGGATTTCCATGTTTCTTACTCGCTCTGTACATTTAGATATTTATGCTTTTTAAATGTACTAATTTATAAAACAAAATCTAAAAATTAAATCCCGCCCAGGAATTAAAACCAGGTTTTCCACGCAAAACCCTCACGCTTCAACACATCAGCTCATTTAGACCCGTCGTTGTGCGATGTCGTTAATGCATACATATATACGGGGTATTTTTTAAATAAGGTCCGTTTGTGAATGCCAGTGAGAATGACGCGTGATCGCCGCAGTGTGCTTGCGCGTCTGCTCCCAGCTTGCTTTGCGCGCATTTAGACGCCATTTGTAACCGTGTCATCTGTCTGTTTGCGGAGCTGTAGAAATTTATAATGTTTAAGAAAATTGAGTCGCCAGCCGACTGTGAGATACGATCTGTAATTCGATTGTTGAGTGGAAGAAACTTGGCAGCAGTGGAAATTCACCGTCAGATTTGTGAAGTTTACGGTGATAATGCTATGAGTGATAGTGAAGTTTGAAAGTGGGCGAGAATGTACAAGGACGGGCAGGTTAATGTGCATACTGAGCCACGCCCTGGCCGACCTTCTCTGATTTCTGAAGATTTGGTTCGTGATGTGGACAACAAAATTCGAGAGGACCGACGATTCACGATTTCAAAGTTATCAATTGAATTTCCACGGATTTCAAGGTCAGTTTTGTACACTATTGTTTCCGAGAAACTGAATTTTCGAAAATTGTGTTCTCGGTGGGTTCCGAGACTGCTTTCTGAGATCACAAAACAAAAAGATTGGGCTGTGCATTCTCGTTTTTGACTCGATACAATCAGGAAGGAGATGAATTGTTGGACCACATCGTTACAGATGAGACTTGGGTGTCTCACATGACTCCTGAGTCCAAGTAACAGTCAATGGAATGGCGACACACATTATCGCCAACCAAAGTGAAATTCAAACAGACAATTTCAACACGAAAGATCATGGCAACTGTCTTTTGGGACAGGAAAGGGATTTTGTTAGTGGATTTTATGCGGAGAGGCACAACAATCAATCCTGATGTGTATTGTGTGACCTTGAGAAAACTCCGGCGTGTCATACAAAACAAGCGGCGTGGCCTACTGTCTTCTGGTGTGATGTTGCTCCATGACAATGCAAGGCCACATATTTCTGCACAAACACAGGGTCTAATCAGGTCTTTTGGATGGGAACAACTGGATCATCTACCTTACAGTCCGAAGAAGTGAAAACTGCCGTCATGGATTGGGCTTCTTCACAGGCGGCAGTTTCTTTGACGTTGGAATTCAAAAACTTGTTGAGAGGTATGACAAATGTTTGAACAAAAATGGAAACTATGTAGAAAAGTAGATAAAAGTATGTATAATATGGAAAAAAAATAGATTTCAATGATATTTACAGTATTTTTCTTCTTAAAAAACGGACCTTATTTAAAAAATACCCCTCGTATATATATATATATATATATATACAGGGTGTCTCAGAAAGAATGGACAAGCGTTGAGCCATAGATTCTTTAGGTTAAAATAAACTGATTGTTTAAGTGATCATGTCTACCTGATAATTGCACGTCGCACGTTGCACGACGCGTCATAATGGCAACCCAAAACTTGGGACAAGCATTTTAAGGTAAACGGTTGCCTTTAAGTGTATGAACTAAGAGTACCTTATTTTTGTACTTTTTAATTCTCTTTCAGAAAATAGCCCAAAATTATAAAATATTCTACCAATAACAAAGTTAGAGCTAATATAAAATTTAAGTGGTAGGTTAAGTGCCTCTTACAGTCAAGTCTGGTTTATGAAAATGCTTCTGTCACTGTGTTGCATAATCGTAAGTATGTGTACCAAATTTGAAAGAAATATCTTTCGATTTGTGAAAATTACAATAAAAAGAAGAAATAAAAAATTGAACTTTAAGACCCTATAACTTCTTAAGGAAGGACTTTCTGCCTAGGTATATTAAGTTTAATCGGTTTATTTTAACCTAAAGAATCTATGACTAAAAGCTGACCCATGCTTTCTGAGACACCCTGTATATGTATATATGTGTATAAATGCGAATCGCGTTCTTATATTATGATGAAATATGATTTAAATCAAACAAATGACTGCAATGGACAACAGTTAACAAAAACTAATTTGTAAATGCCAAATGTATATGGGAAGACAATACTGGCGCAACTCTGTTTACCAGGTGATATTTCAGGTAACCTACTTTTGTTTTTATTTTCGATTTTACATTAATAAAGCAGTAATTTGAACTGACTGATTACAAACATTTTTAGAATTCATAAAAATTCGTGTAGATATTTATAAAATGGAGCTTGTCAGAGAACAATGTTCTAAGTAATGATCAACATTAAAAGTTTAATCCTCTTGGAATAGGCAAAAAATATTTTTCATGGTGCCTACACATAGGGGGAACAGCCTATTAGAATCTATCCAAAAATAATTTTTCTAATATTCAAATAACCGATAATTCACATTTAAGTGTAAACTCCATGGAAATTAAAATGTGAAATTGTGTGATTTTAAGCCAATTCAGCTTAACTTTTTCCACAGTTACATATTATTAACTTTTTTATCACATTGTATTTACAACATTTATTGTTTTAATATTAACAATAATTGTTTATCCTTGTTTGTATCAGTGTATCTTGATAACATTGACATAATATTATTTGTCAATGTGATTAGGATACACCTAGTATCCAGTACAGATACAACAAATGAAATAAGATAATAAAATTCTTCAGCAATAAAAACAACTTACAAATTTTTGATATACCTGTAATTCGGGGCGCTGGAGCTTTGCTATCCATTCGCAACTTCGAATTTTTGGAGTCTTGCCCCCGACGTTCCTTACTCTTGCTTCGCTTCCTCGACGACATTCTGAAAAATACAAACAATTGTTTGACGGCAACTTCCATCATACAAAAGTTATATCTTACCTTCACCTTCAGGTCAGCCCAGAGGGTCTTTCTTCTAGATCTGTATGAGAATACACGACGCGAACAGCACGAAAGCACGGCCGATTGTAACGGAGTCGTACGGGTTGTCGAACTAGCCGCGGTGCTAAAAGTATGACCCGCTTTAAATCATTCATGTTCCAGATTGTAGCTTAAAATGTTAATGGCAAACAACATATTCACACAATTACAATTACATCTTAAGTAAATCTGCTTTTTAAGTTAGCAATTAAATAGTTCCAATTGCCAAAACAACTATTCAGAAAAATGTGCATAAATCTTCAACAGGAAGCACCTTTTCCAGACAGAATATACTGATTGATATGACCTGTAAATAAGTAACTGGTTAAGCACAACTTTCAGCACATACACACTTTTAACAGAGGCGGCTACACAGGACGTCACATACATATCTCATACATACAGTGTTGAGAAAGCTACTTTTAAGAAGTAGCTAGCTACATAAAAACCCGCTTAGTAAAATCTGTGGCTAACTTACATTAGAACATTATTACAGAAGCTAATGCAGCTACTTTTTTGCTCTTTTTCGCACAAATTAATTCAAACCTAAATTAAGTGCAAACGGGTAAACCTAATTCTTCATTATTCCTTTTAATTCCCATAAATCTATAGCAAAAACAACTTTCACGCAAGTATTTATTTACAATATAAAAAACAACTTTTAAGTTTAGCAAGGTGCGTCACACTAAACAACAGCCCAATTGAAATTTTAAATATTGCTACGCAGAATGTGCTGTTAAAATTCCATTACTAGTACGTATGTTGTTCTAGGCCATTATTTCTAAAAACTTTATAAATCTAGTGCTGTTTGTAACTTTAGATTTTTATTAAGTTAAGTAGCAAATGGGGAAATTTACAGATAGTTTTCCAGTGTGTCCTACATAAGGCCAATATGCAAGGGGGTCTCATAAATGGCAAAAGCAAGAGAGATTGTAACTGAAAAGAATTTGGAGCAAAAGTACTCATTCCATACTTAAAATATCATAATTAATATTAATATCTTGAAAATAAATGTTACAGAAAATCTAATTAGATATTCCAAATATACATAACGTGCCAAATTTATGTAGCGTAAAAGTAGCTTTTCTGCTGCAGCTAGTGTTTTTTTGTAGCTCACTACCTCAGTTGGCCTCTTTTTATTTCAAGTAGCTCTCTACTTCCCAACTCTGTATCTTTAAAACCATATTTCCAACCTGTACACAAAATAAAGTCTGTACACAACTACCGACGAGTTTTGCATCCGAATACAAAATACGAACTAAACATAACGAAGGTGAAGATGGCCGATACTTATACATGTTTGCTCGTATATGCTAAAAGAAACGATACTCCGGTATGTTTATTTGAGAATTGAAAAATAAGAACGAACGAAAAGTTCATTATGTCACATGCTGCACGGCGAAGTACTCGAACCGACACTTTTCGATTGCCGAACACACAACATGCATCCGAATACGAACATGTTAAAAGCAGAAAATGTTCTCAAAATACCCGTCAATATATACCACGAAACCGCTTCGTTGCTACTTTTCCAATTAACTTGCTTCACAACACAAAGTTCAAACAAGCTGTTTCAGCATCTTCTTTAATTTTGTAAAATTTTGTAACTTCCAATTACGTATTTCTTTTAAATTTTTGAGTTACTCAGGTAAGGTCTTTCCACCAATTCAGCCAATGATAGAGCCCTCTGGCACCTCCCAAGTGTGAGTTTTCTGCAATTGCCAAAAATTCAATCACGAACGTAAAACACATAAACACTTCTTGTCCAATCATGTTTAATCACTTCACAATTTCAAATTCGTTTATGAAATTTCTAATAAATCCAATCGTTCGAAGCCGACCGAATTATCCTTCTACCAGTACATCCGAAGGTTAGTTTAACGCGAGTTTCGAATTTCCCGCTTGTTATCCGTTGTTCTGTCATGAAAGGCGTTGACCTCAATTAATCGATAACGCACCAATTTCCGTAGTTAAAACTAAAACATCGACTTACGTGTCTCAACGAAAATTATCACATTCGATTATCCGTATAGTAGTAAACAATCCGAAGCATAAATTACGCTAAATTTCCTCGGTTTTCTGCGAATCTTCGATGCTTGTTGGAAAGCGATAAAACTACGTACTCAATCGACCATCTCGACAAATCTAGTACCAACGGTAGATTGTTTTACCAAAGCAAGGTGAAAGCCTAAAATCCCCAAATGAAGAATTTCTCAGTGAGGTTGAGTGAGGTAGATTCTGTAAGGTTGGTATATCTCTGCGGTGCCACTAATACGCCGTGTCTAAAGTCCCGTCCAGCGACACCCAACGATTTAAAAATTAAATATACTCCTATTATTTTTACATACCGTGAGATCGAATAAGCTTGTCCAAAAAAAAACTACCTTCTAAGTAGTTATCAATGTTTCTTTCTAGTGTGATATTAGCCACACTGCGCAATACGTTTGTTCCGTTGTTTGTTTATGATTGTTCCGTGTGTTTACGTTTCTTAATTTCACTTTATATTCTTGGACGCTGTTATTATTATACAAATAATATATAAATAATATTGTACAAATAGTATTTCTCAATACTAATTAAGGATTGTTAAACGAAGTTTACAGTAAGTACAGTGTTTCCAATTAATTGAAAACAGTAATAATTGTTTGTAAATTTAAGGTTATGTATTCCGTTGAACACAACAAGTTTATTATTGAATCTTATTTCCGCAATGGCCAACGCAATGAAAATGATGGTGAATGGAAATATTCAGTAAATTTGTGTGTGGATGAATTCGTTAATCGTTTCCCCGACGTCGACTTTGATTACGATAATCTGAGCAGGCATGTAAAGCGCATCGTACATCGTTTCCAAAGAACGGATAGTGTTGATACACAAAAATCTCCTGGAAGACCAACCCTTTTAACTCGGGACACATTAGAGGATATATAGACACTGCTGTGTTGACTTTTACGTATCGAGTAAAGACACTGTTTTACTTGGAACATAACTTTAATACATTTTTAACACTGGTACATGAATACATGTAATTCACACAATGACATTTTTGCTTACTCATGCTATATGTGTATTTCTTATACTAGTGACCTTAACATATACAGCATTTCTCCCTTTTTAGATTTCTTATCTATCACAACTACATTAAAGGTTTAATCGCTGTGGTGGCTTAACTATCCTGGAACTCCGACGACTAACTAACGGGGTTGGGATAGCTGGGTTTGAAATAGGGTTGGACTTGGGCGTTTCATTGTTGTATTGTTGGTTCTCTTTAGACAATTCCATATCGGGATTTTCTATTACATCTGATGACCCTTCTTTCTCTTGCGATAGCTCTGTGGAGTCTTCCTTGATATCGAGATTTATCGTAGTAGGAATACGTGCTGGGACTTCTTCATAAGCGATTTCACTCTGAAGATAGCTCTTTTTCAACCGATCTGCGTGCGAAAGTTTTACTTTGCCATCGGCCATTATCAAATAAGTTACCGCACTCAGTTTCTTCATGACTTTTCCTCTTTTCCAATTGGAATCCTTTCCTTTTTGAGTATATACCAACACTTCTTCCCCTTCTTCAAAGGTTCTCATTTTCCCTCTGTTTTTATCCTCATTCTCTTTGATTTGATTCTGTCTGTCTTTCTTTTCCTCTACTGGTCTCTTCTTTAGCATAGTTACCCTGGTTCTTGGAACTTGTTTTAACATCAGTGAAGCGGGACTGACGCTAGTTATAGAATTGGGTGTTGTTCGATATTTCAATAGGAAATTATCTATTCGCAGTTGTAAATCTTTCTGACCGACATTTTTCTGACCATCGTGTACTCCCTTTATTAAACTTTTCTTTATGGTCTGCACTTGCTTTTCTGCCATTCCATTTGAACATGGATGTAATGGTGGTGAAAAAGTACATTTTATTCCATTTGATTTACAAAATTGTTGATATTCAGCTCCAAAAAACGGTGGACCGTTGTCAGAGACAATTTCTTCCGGAATACCAAAACATACAAAACTTTGACGTAATTTTTCTATTGTCTTTTCAGCATTTGTTCCGCTGTGCATAATGTACACATCTAACCATTTGCTATGACTATCGACCAGTAACAATAAGTGGTACTCTTTGTATTGCAAAAAGTCTACATGAACTCTTTTCCAACATCGTGAGGTTTTAGTCCATGGTGTATATGGAACAGATATTGGTTTGTTTTGATGTAGTTGACATGGTTCACATCTCTTCACAAAATCCTCAATGTCCACATCTATATTTGGCCACCAAAGTTCACTTCTGGCTAATAGTTTCATCCTAACCACACCAATATGTAGCTCATGTAGTAGTTCTAACACGGAATTTCTCAACTCGGATGGTATTATTAACCGGTTGCCCCACCAAAGACAATCACTATCTAGAGATAGTTCAAAACGTTTAGTAAAGTATGGCTTAAGGCCGACATCAGTGTTTCTATCTGGCCAACCAATTCTGGTGAATTCCATCGCTTTCACAATAGCCTTATCTTTCCTAGAACTCTTAGCTATATCTAGTAGGTTGATTGGTACTTGGTAATGGTTTGAAAAAGAATATATTGGCTCTTCTAAAATGTCTTTTGAAGGTAATCGACTCAAACAATCTGCATTCGCGTGTTCCGGACCTTTCCGATACTGAATCTTGTAATCATACGTTGATAGTTCAAGTGCCCAACGCTGTAGACGTGTTGCCGCCAGTATGGGTATATTCTGCTTGGGGTTCAATATGGCTTTTAGTGGTTGGTGGTCGGTAATTAATACAAACCTTCTACCATATATAAATCGATGAAATTTTCGTACAGCAAACATTATTGCTAATGCTTCCTTGTGGATGTGTGGATAATTCCTTTCACTTGGAGCAAGTGTACTCGATACAAACATAATTGGATGTTCCACACCATTTATAATGTGACTCATCACTGCACCTACGCCGTAGGGTGACGCATCTGCAGCTATTACTATGGGCTTCTTAGCATCATAGTGAACTAATGCTGGACTCTCAATAACCATTTTCTTGCATCTTTCGAAAGCGTCCTGACAATCTTGTGACCATTTAAACTCGACATCCTTGCGTTCTAAATCATACAACACTTTCAAATGTGATGAAGCCATGGGTAAAAACTTGTGGTAATAATTAACCATTCCCAAAAATGATCTCAATTGGCTTATGTTTTCAGGTGGTTTTGCATTCCCTATTTGCTCTAACTTAGATGGCAGTGCTTTAATACCCTGACCATCTAACATGTGACCAAGACATTCGATACTTTTTTTAAAGAATGAACACTTCTCAGCGTTTATCAAGATATTATGTTTCTTCAACCGCTTTAGCACAGTTCTCACATTCCTTTCACATTCATCTAAGGTTTTTCCTGCAATAATCACATCATCAATATAACATGCACACAATGGGATTCCTCTTAAAACCCTATCCATTGCCGATTGAAAAATGGCAGGTGCTGATGTTATACCGAATGGTAATCTTGTAAACTGATATAATCCTAAATGCGTGTTAATTGTTAATAATTCTTGACTTTCTGAATTTACTTCCAATTGCAAGTAGGCATTTGACAGATCTAAAACAGTAAAATATTCTCCCCCAGATACCGCAGTAAAGATATCCTCACATACAGGTAATGGGTAATGCTCCACTTTCAGGTTTGGATTAATCGTAACCTTGAAGTCTACACATATTCTGACTTGCTTCGACGACTTCCTTGGAACTATGACAATTGGACTGGCCCATTCTGAATATTTGACTGGTTTCAATATTCCAGCTTCTTCCATAGACTTTAATTCAATTTCTACTGCCTCTTTTATGGAGTATGGGACACGGTAAGCTTGGTGGAAAATAGGAGTAACATTGTCTTGTAATACTAAATTAGCCTTGAGGTTTTTGATGGTTGAAGACCTATCACCCTGAAAAACTTCCTTAAAATCTTTTTTAATCTGAACAGCTATTTTCTCTGCTTTGACTACCTCATCATCTAACAACAGTTGAAAATACCGTTCTCCACTCTGGGTATAATTTATCAATCCATGTTCTACCTAATAATGGTTGACATATTGATTCGGTTTTAATTATAAACAATGGTAATTTAACAGCTGGGTATTTAACATCTGTACTAACATTGACATAAACCTGACCTAATACATTTAGCTCATTACCAGCTACGGTTTTTAATTTAACATTACACAGTTCCCATTTAATATCAGGAAATTTTGTAGACAATAATTTGTCGGACATTACTGATACACTAGCACCTGTGTCGATCTCCATATCACATGGTATACTATTGATAAAAACCTGTCTAATTACTGGTGCGTGTACAGACTGAATTTTACTAATTCACTTTACATTTTGACATGACATTACATTAGAAGACATGTTTTTAACAACTAAGTGACTTATCTGGCTAACTTCTTCATCGTTGCCTGCTTCAGAGCTACTCCCATCAGTGGTGTGACCTTCACTGACTGCATTGACCTTCTTCTTTGCCCTTCTGCATACCGTTGATGTATGACCTGTTTTGCTGCATACGAAACACTTCCATCCTTTGGCTGGACACGTACTGGGTTTATGATTTCTCCCACATCGGAAACATTGGCCCTGATGCAATTGCTTCCCTTTTTCCATCTTCGGTGTGCTTGCCGCTTTGGATTTAGACTGGGTTATTTTATCTACATTCAGAGGTTTTAACAATTTGGCTTGTTTTTCTGCTAACTCCATGTTTAGCGCAATTTTAGATGCACCGTTAAATGACAGCTCTGTTTCTCCCAGTAGTTTTCTCTGGATAGCTTCATTGAGTATGCCACAAACCAATTTGTCACGTAAAGCTTGCTCAAGGAATGTACCAAACTCGCATGACTTTGCTAGCTTCCTAATTTCGACGATGAAATCAGCTATCGACTGACCTGCTTTTTGAACTGCCTTGTAGAATTCAAACCTCTCCGATATGACTGACTTTGTTGGCGAATAATGTTTCATTAGGGTATCCTTGATTTGTACATATGTCATCTTTGTTGGATCCTTTGGTGACACCAAATTCTTCAACGTGCTGTACACATCCGGCCCGACTAAGGTTATAAACATTGACCCTTGGATACTCTCTACTATGTTGTTGACTACAAATAATTGTTCCAGTCTCTCTGTATACGACGCGAAGTCACCGTTTGACTCGTTGAAATGTTCAATACTGCCTATTAACGCCATTTCTTTTTTTCCAACTACGACCGAACAATCTTTGTCTGCTTCCCGCCAACCGACTTTTTGGTTAGTTTGTTGAATTCTTCTTACCGCACGAAATTAGCGCTCCCAAGACTTAGTTCAATAATCCTCGTCGCCAAAATATGCTGTGTTGACTTTTACGTATCGAGTAAAGACACTGTTTTACTTGGAACATAACTTTAATACATTTTACTTTCCCATACCTTATAGGTATAGGGTATTACTTTCCCATACCTTATAGGTATTACTTTCCCATACCTTATAGGTATAGGGTATTACTTTCCCATACCTTATAGGTATAGGGTATTACTTTCCCATACCTTATAGGTATAGGGTAAGTATTGAAATCATGAAAATTTTCGAAATCGAGATTTTAACGGATATATCCGTTTTGGGTCTCTAGGAACCCAAAAAAGTGGTTTTTAAAAAATGTCTGTCTGTGGGTGGGTATGTACGTATGTACGTACGTATGTACGTATGTGACGCTCCTACAGCCGAAAGTATTGTTCCGATTTTGATGCGCTTTGGAATGCGGGGGTGTATCGAAAATTCATCGAAAAAATAAGCTTTTCAAAAAAATTCGAAACCGGAAGCGGAAGTTACGCATGTTTTTTTGGTATCACTTTTTTCGTGATTACAATTTTGAAACTTTTATCGCGGATAACGATAGAGGGTCATAAGACAAATCTGTTAGTTTTTTGCCGAACTAGCTAGCTTTAAACTGAAGGGCGCTATGATTTTTTGAAAATTTTGAGTTTAACGCCCAATTACTCGAAAACGGATGAATCGATTCAAATGATTTTTATTTTCTGAATAGTATATGAAGGGTAAAATGAGGTGATATAAAAAGTTTTTTTGAAAAATTATAAGGGGCCTAAATTACGAATTTTCAAAATTTTGGAAATTTTCAAAAAATTATTTCTCAAAAACTGCTCCAAGGAATTTTTTAAATTTCATATGTCGATAGACCTCGCAAGGGGCTATCGATATGTTTTTTGAAGAACTCCGTAATTTTCCTGTGGCGCCCTCTACGAAGCTTGGAAGTTTGAAACTTCAAACTCCTTTAATTAATAAACGAAAAAAGATAAGAAGCTGGGGTTTTCACTGAATCGCTCAGTACGTAATGGAGCATATGAATATGCAAAGAAATATTACACTCGTGGATATATGTAAACGCACCGGCCCCCTCCCCCCTCTTTTTTAGAAAAATATTTTTTTTATTCTAACGGTTGTTATTTGTTTGCGTCAAAGAATCTTTTTCCGCGAAAATAAAAAAATGGATTTTTTATGCCCTACAAAATATAATTTCCAGGGACTTAGAAAATTTTACCTCGGTAGCAACAGCGATAGGTACTAGTTAGACCGCGCGACGTATATAGTAGAGAATGAAGTATGCCTGGTTGCATATTAAAAGGAAATTAAGGGGCACCGCAGATATTTGGCGGGAATTCTTACAAACCTTGTAAGTCTGTTCGTTACGAGGCAAGGTTTTAGGATAGCACTTGAACAACCGTTTTGAGGAAAATAACTCTACTGTTGAATAAAGATGATATGAACAGTTTCCAGTATGGGAAAGTCCAGGGAGGCAGTCGCGTCCACTTATTTAACACTGGTACATGAATACACGTAATTCACACAATGACATTTTTGCTTACTCATGCTATATGTGTATTTCTTATACTAGTGACCTTAACATATACAGCAGACACGTATCGAACGCAGCCCTAAAAAACCATTACGACAGTTAGCGCAACAAACAGGTGTGTATTTTGTAAACTATAAATTTTGCATATTAAACTTATTATAATTTGTAATTGCAGGGTCACGTGTCAAAAGGCAGTAAGTCGAAAACTGCATTTACGTCCATATAAAATTTCAGTAATGCAAGAATTACTTCGTCCCGATTATGAAAAACGTGTGCAGTTCTGCAATTGGTTTAACCAAAATTTAAATATCGATGAAATGCTGAATTCAAGTTTCTTTTCACACGAAGCCTGGTTCCATCTCACCGGTTACGTAAATAAACAAAATTACAGGATGTGGTCTGCAGAGGCCCCTGGTGAATTTTTACAAACTCCACTGCATCCGATAAAGATTGGCGTCTGGATTGCCATCTCCAGAAGACGCATAATTGGTCCCATTTTTTTTAAGATACCGTAACAGCTGACCACTACATCAGAATTCTAAACACATTTATAAATCAGCTTCACGATGATGAATTACGTCAGGGATATTTTCAGCAGGATAATGCACCTGCACATACAGCCCTTCGACCAAATCAATATATACAACACGGTCACCCGATTTGACACCCCTGGATTATTTTCTTTTTGAGCATTTAAAGAACACGATATATCAGACCCCCATGCACACAGTTGAGCAACTGAAGGATGCTATTACTGCCGCTACTGCAAATATAAATGTGCAACAGCTACAAAATGTTTTTAACAGCATGAAAAGAAGAGTAGGGTGCTATATCAACAATAATGGGGCTCATTTCGAACATGAACTGTAATTACTAATTACTAATTTTGTTAATTTATTTTTGTAAATTTAATATTCTAATTAGTTAATAAAACAAATAATGTTCTAATTAATTCCATTATTAACCGTAATTAAAACTGATTGCAAATAACTTCTTATTTTCCTCTTTTGAATCTACCAGAAATTGCTAACTTCATTTCATACATGACAGCACCATGACAGGTGGAGGATGTAAAGATTGATATACTCTCTGTAGAAAGTAGTTTTTTCGGACAGCCTTTCTCGATCTCCCGGTATACATATATAATGTGAATACATTTCTTGTTTGTTTCGATATTGACAATTTATAACCTTATCCTTATTTACTTGATCATCAATAGTATGAAGTTTATCTCACTAAACACACTACATATCCATGGTTCGCTCTTTAGATATAACATAGGTTTCATTCATTCATTGACAGCCTTTTCGTCCCACTGATTGGCATCGGTCTCTTCTCTGCCACGTGTTTCTCCTCGGCACTAAGGTAGAAACACGGGCGATCTATGGTTTAAAGTCGAATCCGAACGACAGAAATTCCAGAGAAGCTTTTCACCACTAAGCGAGGTACTAACCCGCGCCCCTTGTATCTGTAGGCAAGTGTCCTAATCAATATACCACCGGAACGAGCTAACATTGGTTGCATTGTTTTAGGAATATTTTATAAGATGTAAAATTATCTGCCTAAACATAAACGGCGGTTTGACGCCAGCGACACGGCGCTTTCTTAACAGCATACATTAAATAGTTGGTAGCTAACGCTAGAATATCATTGTTTATATTTTAGTAAATTAGTCAGAAATGACAGCTACAATGACACTGTCGCGAGTGAACTGTCACTGTAGCGGTGACTGCTATAGTCGTGTCTAACGAGAGATCATGGCGGGACTGATGTAAGGGGATTTTACTTCTTAGAAGGAAACATAGAAGAGTAAGCAGTCCACTAGCTGCTTTGAAAACATTTACGGCAGCCTGGCGCTTAATATATACATCGCAAGCTGTTGATAAAATTTTTGAATGTTTTTATACAGAATTATAACGCAAGAATTCCCGTGTCAACTATTGTCGCCGTCCGACGAGCGTGCATGTTCGCGAAATGTAGTTAACGACGTCCTTCCGAGAAAATTCGGCTTCTTGATAAGGGAATCCCTTTGTTACTATTCTGCATAAAAACATTTGTTCCGCTTTGAAAATATATCAGCGCCAGGCTTGTCAGATGACGACAATACCCGTAGCATAATTCTAAAGTGAATATTTTACACAAAATAACATGATACAGAAAATTCTTTGATATAAAATGAATTAGGTTGCGCTTTACGAGACTTTAATAATACACTCCAGTTAGGATAATGCTTTCATGGATACTGCTCCTAACAAAATAATAATCGGATATCGGTTGACGGTAACCAGGCCTATGACAGTCAAATGGAGCTATTTGAACCAGTTACTTAATACATGTCCATAGTTCCTAGAGGGCGCTGTTGTCAGTAAATTTCCGATAATTTCCGGCGTTGCCTCGCGAATGTTCCCGAAGTTTAAATTTAAAGTTGTAGTGTGTTCTGTCGTCTGCAGTCTGCATTCTTACAACGTTTATTATTAAATATTAAACACCACGTGAATCAAACATACGTTTACTCACGAAAAGATGTTGAGATCACGAGCACGCAGTGCGAGTGAGATCATTTCTTTGAGTGAATAAATATGTTTGATTCACATGGTGTTTATATGTTTTTATTCCATTTTGACGGATTTTATGAATAAAATTCAAATTGGAATTAAAAAAAATTCAATGGAGAAATCGTGTAGACTGCGATATGTTCTGTGCTGCGAAACTAATTTTCACACCTTAACAACCAGTTGTTTACATTGTTCTAAAGTTGTGACGCTTTCGGATTTTGTGTGTTTGCGAGACAAAAATGTCTAAAATTTTAGAAGTTCAAGACGAAAACGAAGTTATTGTACCCTCGGCAGTCTTGGACGAAGCTTTGGAAGCTATGAATAAAGTGGTGCCAGCAAAATCCAAGCATTCATATGAAAAAGAGTATACGAATTTCTGTGAGTGGAGGAAGAGAAAACATGCAAAAGGAGTAAACGAAAAAATTATTACGGCTTATATTTCGGAACGGTCTAAAAATGCTAAATCTTCATCACTGTGCTCATATTATTCCCAACTGAAGAAAATGTTATCTGTGAAGGAAAATATTGATATAAGCAGGTTTGTGATATCGCAATGATTATTATTTATGAAGTTTAAACTATTCATTGTTACAGATTTCATCAAGTGTCAGCTTTCCTAAAACAACAGTCTGTAGGGCACAGGCCAAAGAAATCCAAAGTGTTCACACTCGAAGAAATGGAGAGGTTCTTAGATAATGCTTCTGATGATGAATATTTATTGCAAAAAGTAATTTTTATCGTGGGAATTTTTGGAGGATGTAGAATTGGTGAACTGGTGGCCATGTCAGTCGATGACGTAGAAGACAGGGGTAGCGTACTTGTAGTTCAAATTCCGGACACGAAGACTCATAAACCCAGAACATTTACCATCATCAATGGAAGTAACTCTGTTTCTGCTATTGATAATTATTTAAATAGGTACGGTAGTATTTTTATGAAGTTTTAGTTTAGATGTAAGTCAATTTATTGTGTTTTTCGTAGGTTAAGTTGTATATTTCTTTTGTAAATAGATTTTTTTACTAAATTTTTCTTTCTTTGCCTATTAAAAAAGAATATAAACAAATACCAAACTACAGTTGAATTCAAATTTGCCGCTACGTACAAATAGTTCATTCCATAGTTCATAGAGGCGCTTCAGGCTTATAAGTGGTCAGAATTATTCTCACGTGGTGTCGCTTCTTCTTGTGTGTGTTCTGTGACGGTAACCGAGACACGGTGTAATAAATAAAATAACCTAAAATTTTTGAAGAAGTGAAGACTAGCACAAAAAAGCAAATATGGAAATTAATACTAATCCAGAAACACGACCGGTTTTTAAAGCTACTACTTTTCAGCACACGTCAAAATCGAACAATAAGAAACGAGCGTGGAAATCTCTAAAACAAATAATATCCGCCGAAAGATCTTTACCCTGGCCGGAAGATTATGTGCATTACAGTTCTATAAATGCGCCTCCCTCTTTCAAACCAGCAGAGAAATTTTCGGATTTATCTGGGTTACCAGCGCCTTATACAGATCCTCAAACAAGGTTACGATTTGCAAATAAGGAAGAATATGCCACGCTGACTGGACTACCTATGGATATAACGGCTGGTTACCTTGCACTTAGAGGAGCCAGCAGTATTGTAGGCTAAGTGAATAATTACGTAAATGATCTTGGGTACTTCAAATTGGAAAATAGGTTTCTTTATACAAGAGAAGCACATAGACTGAATATTAATTGCCGCTTGTTTTGGGAGTTCAGGAGGTATCTAACAATGTTTTTCATCATTGTAACCGCCTTAGATATTATTTGTAATATAAAAATAAAATTTGTTAATAGAAAAGCACTTTATTTTGATATTGTAATTAACATTTACATAAAAATTATAAAAAATGATTTACAATGCATTATTTGCTAATGAGTGTATAAAACAGTGTTGTACTTAATAATTACAATTAATATTATAACTTCTTTTTATCCAAATCACACCAAGCACTAATTAATTTTTCTCATTTGTAAGTAAATTAAATAAAGATTCCTGTTTTGGAAAGTTGTTTATATAGCTAAACTCAAACTTTGCAGTTTCGATGATAAATTCAATAATACTTCTACTCCTGAGCAAGATCATTGTTGAAACCATATAATCTGAATGTAAAATAACTTCATTTTATAACAAAATCGTATTCAGTTTCCCAACACGTAATTGCTTAGTGTGAATACTTAGAAACTAAATTAACGTTAATCAATCATGACCTTCCACTTTGATGAATTAAGCCTAGCACCAAAATATATTGGTTTGTCATTAACTAACCAATCGTAGGTTACTCTTCTTCCACATGAATCTATATTTAATCTCATTTTATTCTGTTCTTTTATCTCGCAAGTAAAACATATCTAGAAGTATAATATTTTTAAAATAAAATTGTCACCACCAAATATAAAAAATACTTACCTTACTGCCTTTACTCACAGAGGGAAATTGTGTTGATTTTTTAGATCCAGATCCATATATACTACCATTTGCTTCGACATAAATTGATTCGCCATCAATTATTTTTAAGTCCTGCATTTTATCCGATACAAAAAGTCCTACATAAGTTTCACTTAAATCAGTATCACACTCTAAAAACTGAAATTAAATTATTCAAAAAGAATATGCGCAATCAGTAGTTTTTTAACTCACTGTAAATTCAACAGAATAACCAACATTAAACTCCGATTTATTAGAAAACAACAGTGATGATGAATTATTTAATGGAGTAGCTATTTTATATTCATTAGTTAATATAAAATGTTCGTTGGTGCTCCAACAAAATGGTTTAAGTTTAGTCACACCAACTTCTGAAAGTGACCAAGGACTCCATTCAGCTTCACCTTCAAATTTACAGCGTACTCTAAACGTATATTCTTGATTTAATAATAAATCTTTTACTAGGTGTTGAGTTTCAGCTCCTAAAATAGTTTAATTTTTGTTATACCCATTTAATGATAGAAAATGGTACACATACCAACATAACAACTTCTAAAGTTATCTTGCAAATGCTTCTCTGTAATTAAATTACCAAAAGCCTTTTGCAATTCATATTCCTGTATATCTGCAATACGGTCATCATTTTCTGATGTGTTCCATTTGACTAACATAGCACCGGGTTTTTCTTTTAAAGCATATATCTACAATATAATAGTTATATATAAGTCTAGGTTTAAGACTGTATTATACATATACTGAACTGCAACTTATAACTGAATGCTGTCTAAGTGTAAACTTAGTACAATAAATTTGTGTTCACACAAATAACTACACACCTGTACAGGAGCAATGTGTATCACAGAACCAATATCTTTACAAATATCAACTAAATCCTTTTCACAACTTAAGTCATACTGAAACGATAAATGAGGCACTTCTTTTAATTGAGGTACTTCAGGTAAGCTACCCAATCGACTAGATTGGCTAGTAAATTCATTCAACCTGTTATCCTTTGCATCAAGCTTCAGCAAATCATGTCCCAAAGTGATTAAATTTGATGTATTTTGAATTTTCTTCTCTACAACTCGTCTGCATTCTACGAGAGGTGATAAACCCCATTCCTTAATTTTCGTTGTTTTCAGGATCAAATCATCTCGACGAGCAAATAGAGCAAGTCTTACCGAACTTAAAAGAGCATCAAACACGGTTTTTATGCTGTCTTCCGTTTCTTTCGCTGTAATTTTTATTTGTTCTTCTGCATAACCAAGTTCAATATTCAATTTTTCAAGACGAATCAAATATTCATTGGCATCCTTTAATGTTTCTCGGATTTCTTGAATATCCATTATAATTCAAAACAGAAGAGATAAGATGATGCTGATAATGATGTAAACATTAATTTTGGCATACGTTCGGTAGGTGCGGCAAACAGTTATATATTTGAACTACTTTCACTTTGAAGTGGAAGAACTACTATGTAACAAATTATCTATCGTAACTTTGAACTACCGATGCGGTTGTAAACTATCAAAAGATTGCTTACTATTAGTTGTTTTTATTATTTAATAACATCTACTTTTCTTTCTGCTGCTGATATTTAAAAGTGACATTAAAGAATTAGCCAGCCTTACTATATATGAGGTAAGAATATTTAAGTACTACTGCAGCAAACATCAACAATATTAAAGCATTCCTTATGAAAATTTGTCTATTTAAATCTCTCTTTTTGTGTTTTATAGGTGCGATAATAGTTATTTGTATACTTAGGCCGCGAAATCATTCTTTAACGTACCGAGAGGAAGATTGCCGCCGAGGCCGCTTGCGGCCGAGGCAAGGCAACCTCGAGGACGTTAGAGAATGACGCGGCCGCAGTGTACACAACATTTTTTGTGCAATTGTGTAGAATCCTCAATAATTATTGAAAACATTTTAAAAATTATAATTTTCGTCGTAAATAGAAAGACGGTCGGCTTTCATGTTACCATGGAAATGAGATAAATAATAAATAATTTCTAAAATCTGTCCATTCTCATGCGTCAAAATAAATATATAAGTGACATTTAGTTTAATGGCCGTCGTTATGACAGCGGCCGCGAAATTGAATTTTGCGGCCTGCATGGCGTACGCGAAGTTGTTACTTCGCGTACAATTGCACAAAAAAAACATTAAAGTAGGTACTATTTAAATTAAGGTTTATTGGTGTTCCATTTTTATTTTTCTTTTTACATATAGCAATGTACATTAGCCACTACAACAATTAGTATTACGTGCAGTTATATGGACTAACCTAATATTTTAAGGGGCTACTAAAGTGACTCAAAATAAGCTAAAATTTGCGTTTTCTATTGTCACCGTAGCTACGATAATAGGCAACCTGTTTACTCAAACTAGTAGTCAAATATACACAAAAATGATAAGAGGTGATGATAAAAAGTTGCTAAAGATAGTGCAAAAAGACAATGAAATTGTTATTATATAATCTTAATGCAGTGAAATTTTTTATCTTTACTACAAACTCCCATCGCTAGCAAAAATCAACCTCTCCCCACTTCTGGAACTTGTGCCGGCAAATCCGGAAATGAGTCGTAAAATCGTAAAAAAATCGAAACTTTTAAAAATGGGGTGAGCGAAAATTCAATGGTACCTATTTAAGAGGGAAGGGGGAGAGAAGGGCTCATCTAATTTTTTTTTACTGGAAAACCGTCCGGTGTATCTGTAGGGCTCGGCGAAAGTTTCTCAGCGATTTACGTTTTTGGCGGTTCTGGTCTCTGGATGACCGCCAGCAGTCCCCAAACAACTTTCTTCTTTTGTCGATAGCTCGGGTTAAAGGACCCCGCCAGGCGGCTTTCGACGCGCACATGCTAGAGAAAAGCGGTTTGTTAGAAAGACCATCGCGAATACTACCCGCCAGAGCGGAACAGTTCTGATTGGGTTATTATGCAGCGTGCGCCAGAGGCATCGAAAGGACTTTCTGTCAATGGCCGTAATGTCAAAACCACGCCACCTGGCGATATATGTAGGCTTAGAAGCACTAGATGCGGTCTTTCGACTTCTATCAAGAGATCGAAAAAAAGCTGATCCCAGCGGGCTGTGGAATGAAAAGTCACGTCTTTACTAAACTAAAGAAATATTTATGATGTCAATTTCAGATTAGGTTGTGTTAGCTGGAATTAAATAATAATGAAACGTCATTTTTAGGAGCAGAAATCTTTTATTGAGCAACAGTAAAAGAAATGAATAAACCTGAACTAATGTAATGATCACAACAAATGTTGAAAATGTCTGCTTTCTTCCTCCAAACATTTCTGAACTCGTCTTCTCATACCTTCAAAAATATTTTGTAATAATTGAGGTGAGTTGTTAATTTCTTAACAGTTTTCTTCAATTTTAAGTTTCAGTTCGTTTAAACCAATAACTGGAGTTCTAAAAACGGTGTTTTTCAAATAGGGCCATACAAAAAGTCCAAAACAGTAATATCACAAGAGCGAGGGGGCCAGGGTGTTGCAGTATTCCTACTAATGATTCGATCTTCAAAATATTCGCGTAAAAAATTAATTGTATCTGCAGCTGCATGAGCTGTTGTGCCATCCTGTTGCAAAAAACCATTCCGTAGCTCATCATCGTGAAGTTAATTTAACAAAGGTGGCAATAATTCGTTCCTGTACCTTGGTGCAGTTAGCGTGCCTTCGAAAAATATTGGCCCAACTAACCTACGACGACTTATTCCAACCCAGACTTCTATTTTCTGTGGATGAAGGGAAGCTTTAATTGTAACGTGTGAATTCTTGCTACTCCAAATCCGCATATTCTGTGAATAAACATACCCATTAAGGTAAAACCAGGCTTCATCGGCAAAAAAAAAGGTTAAATTTAACTGCTCATCATTGAGATTATCCAAAATCCAACGACAAAACTGAACTGATTTTGGATAATCCTGTTCTAAAAGCTCCTGAACGGAAATAAATCGGTAAGGATGCAGATGGAAAGCTTGTCTCAATATTCTGTGGCATGTACCGTAACTTAAATCATCAACTTGCTGGCATAAATGTCTAATTGGTGTTTTTGGAGCCTCGTCAATTCGTTGTCTTACAGTTTCAATTAAAGCGGGTACTATCTTCTTTGGCCTACCAGATCCTTCTTTCTTTCCAACACTTCCAGTTTATCGAAAATTGCTGACCAAATTCTTAACCAAAGCATAAAATTTTCGGTATGTAATAATTTCATTGGGATACCTCTCTCGTAATTCCACAAAACAAGGAGGAATCGAATAGGTCCATTCTCCGTCAACTTGAAAGCCGTTCCGAAAGTAAGATTCAATAATGAATGCTCTTTGAAATGTATTAAAAATCATTTTAACAATCTGTCAGATTCGTATCAAAAAAAAGATAACTAATTTATCTGACATCATAAACATTCCTTTAGTCTAGTAAAGACGTGACTTTTCATTCCACAGCCCGCTGAGGATCAGCTTTTTTTTGGATCTCTTCATATAAGACGGTATAGGTGTGATCCCGGACGGCAACGGGGTCAGTCCGTATTTGCACGTGGTTCGCAGACAGGCGAGGACACGATGTGTCAAAGGAATCACCCAGTCCGTCCTCGAACGCCGCGGTCGAGAGACGAGAACCCAAAAATTTTGATTTCTCCATGGTTAAGGTCAGTCTTTTCGGTAAAATTGGAAAATTGGAAACAGCGTCGCGACTACTACCGAACTGGTAAAACCAATCGCATCGGCTAATTGAGACTACCTCTATGGCGCTACATGGTGCAAAATTTCTTTACTTAGAACGTCGTAAGTCCGTAACCAAACGAGATGCACTGCAGCATAATACATTTTGAGTACTACGACGCTACGTATGTGGCAACACGGCCCGAAACCATATAATGGACATAACCTCACAACACCCATCTTTGCAGGGTCGCGGTCGATTCCTTGCCGATCGGTTGCTACAACAAATTGGGGAACCGGCCGAATCCGCCCACACGTTCACGAGCGCCCATATCCAAATCACGTATGTAATTATAATGTTCAAAAGCACACAACTACTGACGTTGCGGATGTTGTAGAGACGGCGCTAAAAATGATCGGCTGATTTTACCCCAAAGTTGGCTGCTCTCCTCAAAAGACACCCTTTGTGTTTACACTTTACCGGCACTCAAAATACGAACCCCTTCCTCCTTTCTCCCACCTTTTCTACTGTCCCTCTTTCCTTTCACCATACACTTCCTTTTTCTTATTTTCGTTCGTGCTCTTGTCCCATTTTTCTCTCCTCCCCCATTTCCTTTCTTTCGCTGCTTCTCTCCCCTTCTACTCCATTCCTCAACCCCGTTTCTATCGCATTACCTCAGTTTTGAAAGGGATTTTAACAAATTTGTGTGATTTTCCTTTAAAATGAGGTGGTAGCTTAACATTATTATTATTATACATCCTACTAAGAATTTGTTTCACATCTATTATTGCATAAAAAATGAAACCAGCCCTAACTAACACAGAAGTACGCAATAAACTCACTTTTTGTTTGTTCACAAACAGTAGCTGATATTTTTATAAAATCTTTTTATAATGTTATACTTTTACAATAATAAAAAATTTACAGTGGAGCAGGGGCGTGACAAATTAGTTTAAAATGTGCTTTAGAGAATTGGCTATAAATCATATATGTTGACATATATGTTCCACAAGTAGTAAAAGGTTTTTGTGTAGAATATTTATAATCAGCATGTAATTAATCGTTAGCTATACCTGCCAAAGTGTATCTTCTCTGCTGTAGATATATGTTATCTACCTAGCTCATCACTGTTTTATTCCCTTAATACGTTTATCGCTTTGGTGAAATATGACTTTCTGTCCCCCCCCAGGCATTTGGTGTTTTAGATCGCACGTATGTGTGGTTTACACCCGCGGTGGTATTTTTTAAAATGGAAATTTTAGTTATCGTGTGTTCTGGTGATCTGTAAATTATTTAAATTATTCGGTGTACATGATTTAAATTTTATTTTATATTGGCAGGTACAAACTTTATTTTATTTTTATTTCAATACTTTACCTAATTATGTTTATGAATTGCTTAACCGGATGTACATTCCTTACTAATTATAAAGTTATTGAAAATAGGGTTTTTGTTCCAAATACATATGATTGGGTTTTCAAATGAAACACCCTACATAATTTTATATATTTCCACCTCCCACCTCCGCCAAAACTATCCGTATAGCAATTTCATTCTAACACCCTCTAATTTTACGTTAGATGTAACATAAGTGTGAAAAGTTTAATTAAAATTGCATTGTCGTAATAGCTATAGTGAAACGAAAACCACATTTTTATTTACCCTTTAAAGGGATGTAGCTCTCATAAAATGCATTTGTGAGACTGTGTTCATAAGAACTATTTTTCTTATTTTGGCGAGTACTACCAGCGGTGGAAGTTTGTTACACTATGTTTTTACACCCCGTTTAACTACGGAAGTATTTCAAATTAAAACAATGGTTTTGTTAATACCTGATATTTCTAATACCTTCGACCCTAATTAATTTAAATTGTTTCTTAACATAATAAATCTCCATGTACATTGTCCAACTCTTTATGTTACTTGTTTTAATAGGTAAAAAACATTTCTCAGGCATCACTATTTCAATCGGCCAAAAAATAGCCACGTCATTGCGTTTTTGCAAATTTCTCGCTGTCGAAAAATTTTCGCCGAAAATTTGCAGCCGTAAAAAATTTACCGCCGTAGGCTTCAGCCTACTTAGCCTAATGGAAAATTCGCCACTGACCCTATTACAAATTAAATACTTTGATAATAGATTTTCCCTAGCATTCATATAATAACGAAAAACAGTTTCATATTTTATAAGCACAGTGAATGTTAAGAAAAGGTGTTCGAGGGACTTACGAGGTCGAACAAATATGAAACGGTATTGGCACTACTGCGGACGCTATAAGAAACTGACTGTTTCCAAATCATATCCAAATTGTAGCTGGAACTTTCGCCTACACATAGCTAAAACGGCATCCTGTCAGAACTTGCGTGGTAGGCTGTACATGCGAATGAACAAGTTAGTGCAGCTGTAACATGTGACACAAGTCAAATATGGAGCAGAGAGCGAACATTAAGTTTTGTTTCAAATTGGGGAAAACGGCCACGGAGACATTCGAGATGTTAAAAACTGTGTACGGCGATGAGGCCATGTACTCCGTACTCGTGTTTTCGAGCTGTTTGTCAAATTTCGTGAAGGTCGGCAGGACCTTTACGATGATCAGAAGCACAACGAGAAACCCCGTAACGATCGAAAAAGTCCGACAACTTGTGGCGGCTGATCGACGACTGACACTGAGAATGATGGAGCAGGAGCTGAGTATTAGCCGTGAAACCATTAGAACCATTTTGGAAAAGGATTTGAAGGAAAGGAAGGTCTGTGCCACATTTGTCCCGCACAATTTGACCGCTGAGCAAAAAGCGCATCGAGTGGACACCTCCCGCGACTTCATTGCAACAGCCAACAGTGACCCAAATTTTCTGGATTCAATTGTTACTGGTAACGAGTCGTGGTGCTTCCAGTACGACCCAGAAAGAGAAGACCATGCTGATCACTTTCTTCGAAAGTCTAGGCATCATTCACAAAGAATTTGTGCCACCGGGTGTCACCGTCACTAGCCTGTACTACAAGAGTGTCATGACGTGTTTACTAAAACGCATTCGACGTGTGCGACAGCATTTTGCAGCCTCCGGCAAGTGACACCCTTTACACGACAATGCCCCTGTGCATTCCGGCCTTGCTTGTGAAGACGGTTTTGGCGACAAGAAATGTTCCAGTCTTAGAACATCCTCCCTATTCGCCGAATCTGTCTCCAGCGGACTTCATGCTGTTTCCTCAGCTGAAATTTACCCTCAAGGGAAGGCGCTTTGAGGACGTGGAAGACATTCAACGGAATGTTACCGCCGAATTAAACGCACTTCTTCGGGACAAGTTTAAGCAGGCTTTCCACGACTTGTATCATCGATGACAACGGTGCGTAGAAGTCGAGGGAGATTACTTCGAAGGATGCTAGAGGTATTTTCACCTCACATTTGATCAATCCCGTTATATATTTGTCCTACAAGCAAAGGCTGCTTCTAATTTAATTGTAATAGATCGAAATATTCCTACTTTGGCTTAAATTGGCTGATACCTTTAACTATCTTGCGCATTCATTGAATAGGTATTTGTAGAAAAAGAACATTGATTTGGTTCATTTTTTACGCTTCTCATAGTTTAGTCAGGAAAATTATGCACACTCACACACAAAATATGCATAGTTAGCAAGGATTCGTAGGCAAATTGCTCAGATACTGAGAATCAGTTTTACAAATCCTTGATTTGGTAGTATACAAAATAGAGACGGGGGCTACACCATGATTTTTTTGTCACAGCTCCAATCGTGACTGCCCCAGTTAAATCATAGTGACAAAAACCTGTGACATTGTCACGGGGTGTAACACCGTAAAAATTATCAGTAGCTGTGACGGTGCAGAGACGGAGTTTTGTGTATGGTTTGAAACATCACACAATTTCACAGTTATTGCTAGTGACGGTCACTGTTATGACCTTCTCCGGACATTGGTAATAGCCCCCATTCCGGTGACAAATAAATCACTGCCAACTCACAGGTCGTGAACGCTTGTATTTTATATGCGCAAAAATTATCAAGAGAGAAATACGTTTCAAAATTACCATTTTCCTTCAAAAAATTACTAAAATGAATAGTATATTTATATGTGTGTGTGCGTACGAGCGCGCGCGCGTGTTACGTATCCAGCCATGCTACTGTACTGGGACCCCTCTATCTTATCGACCCTCCTTATCATGTGCATGCTTTAGTATATAATCGAATCCCTATATTAGTTAAGTCAGTCTAAATCTGTCCATTGCTGTTGCATGTCCTTATGTACATCAATGTTTTGATATTTTGAAAACTCCTATGTCAAATAAAACTGCATAGTAAAATTAAATTGTTTTAATCGTTTCGGTCCACGAATCGAAACTGGCGCAGTCGGTAGGATTCTAAGAGAAAAATTGCATTACAACATTTATTGCATTTTTCGCACGTTTCAACGTCTTGCTTAGAATCGTAAACCTCGTCCAAACCAATTCATTCGAGAAGCATTCCAGCCATCGAAGAACTTCACGGACCATCTCGAATTCATAGAAGGAAGACCGAGTACAAAAATCGACAGAGTCAACCAACTTCGAATTCAAACCCAGTCCATAGGGGACAACACTAATCATCGAGATTACCTGGTCAACAGCTGACTTCCAGATCATCGGGATCAACCCATCTACTATTCACCTACAAGGATGAAGTAAGATTCTTTCACGTAAATAAGTGAATTATTAAAACTAGTAAACTTCTACTAACCTAAATATAAGTTAATTATAAGTTCAGGTGTAACCTGGTAAGCGAAACGTATAACGTAATCTGTTAGAGATTATATAAGAAGTTATACTACTCTGGTTACATGCGTAGGAACCCTGTTAAATCCCCTAGAATTAAAATTGTTTACTAACGTAAAAACCATTTCGACTAAAAATAATAGTGAATCAGTGAACTTTTTCGTATGAACAACAGAAATTTTTTAAGACCACCTGTATTATTACCAATCAATCGAGCAATAATAATTGAAAATCAAATTTTAGAACCTTTAGAGATCAACATGGCAAATCTTTTTCCCCCTGGTTTTAATATGACAATGTTAACTGAAATACCTACATACGACGGTAGTACAAGCACTTTATCTGAATTTATACGAGCAGTTGAAGTTATATTAAATCAATTTTTAGTACCAGCACAACCTGATGCATATATTAATACACTATTATTATCTTCAGTTCGCAATAAATTACGTGGACCTGCTTTAGAGGTAACCACAGGTTATGATTTTGCTAATTGGCTTGCTTTAAGAACAACGCTAATTAATAATTTCGGAGACCAACGTTCTGAATTAAACCTCACATTAGATCTTGCAAAAATGAATCAAAATTCAAGAGAAACTCCAATAGAATTTTTTAATCGTATTAGAAGTATCTTAGCAGTACTTAATTCCAAAATCTCTTTAGGACCAGAAGCTCAAGAAATAAAAAATTTTAAATTAACCACCGCTAAAAGTCTAGCCCTTAGAGCTTATCTAAGTGGATTAAACGAACCATTCGGTTCACTTTTACGAAGTAGAAACCCTGCAGATTTAGAAACAGCAATTTCAATTATTAAAGAAGAAATAGATATCCGCTATTCACAAAGGTATCACACCACCCAAACGCATCAAAATTCTAAACCAATTACAAATAATGAATTAAAATATAATAATTACTCACAAAATGCACATACCTCTCAAAACAACTTTAATGTACCCCAAAATACTTCAAACCAATATCTTAGAACACAAA